>CAKNWT010330748.1:0-15746 GCA_932066315.1 Andricus coriarius | reverse complement strand
TCAGTCCAGCCCTCATCTCGTATTGCTGTTAATTTATTGTGTTTGAAAGATAATGCAAAGGTAAGTACAAAAATTATAAATGCTAGGTGTCATACCTAATCAGCTGACGGATGACAACGTGTACGGCTGACTACTGGTATTGAGTAACCAGTGAACCTCACTGATTAAACCAGTGACGGAATTCCACTGAGTGAACCAGTGAAATCTCACTGATTGTCATTAAGACAATTCTGGCTGTTTCAGCCAGTGAGATTTCACTTATCATAACGTGGGGTTCCTTTGAAAAGAAAAAAAAAGAAAAATGTCAGTATCAAGGATTATAAAAGATTCTTTGAAGTTGCCTTGAATCGACATTGGGATGCTTGTTAACATGAAGAAGCCATTGAACTGTTCGTGTGGGCTGTACAAAATTCGACCACGTTACTTTACGCTAATTTCCACGTTGTCACGCTGCATGAGCCTTGCGGCTATTGTTCACTACTTCGAATCATAATTGGATGAACTGTAATCCTTTCAACGCGGCTCCGCGTTTCGTTTCGAAACATTTGAAAAAGGGAAGTAAAAAAACGCGATAAAAGCTCCGCATTCCTCTACGCAACAGAGTCCGATTATCGCTGGTTAACGTAAGCTGGTAGTATTCACTTTTTATGGAACAATTACGAAAACCGCTTCAATCTGAGAAAGTATATGTAATAAACGTAATCTGGAATAAAATCGAGACAATTTCAATTTCAAATCGCTCTGCGAAATTTACCGTGCGGAATTTATGGAAAGTTTAGCTAATTAGATTTTGAAAGCATCTGAATAACCGTAGAAGAGAGCGTCTACATATTAAAGACGCTATTTTCAGTGATTTTTGGCACTCAAGCTGACCCCCCCTCCTATTTTCAAATACGAAATATAAATGTAATTTTATATAACCGTCAATCAAAAAATGAATAATTAGCTGTTAAAACTAGTTCATACTAGTATGAGAATACTTTTTATTCAATTTTCTAGACATTTTTTTCATTTTAGAACATTTATATAATTTAAAGATTAACTTATGTTTTAGACGGCCGACTAACGTAATAGATTAGGGGCCGTCCATAAACTCTTTGTCCTTTCTTGAAGAATTCCTACTTTTTCCACTTTTATAAAGAAATTTCCCCTTTTTCTCGTTTTTCGCTTAAATTTGAACCAAATTAATAGGACCCAAAAAGAAAATCCAACTATTCTTGATTAAAATATTTGTTGTTGTTGAAAAATCTACCATTATATTATTGGTTCGGAATTCATCTCGTTTGGTTCAAAATTCTACTATTTGGTTGAAAATTTAATTATTTGATTGAAAATTCGTTTCATTTTTGGCTCAAAATTATATTTTTGACTGCAAATTTAACTATTGCATTTTTGGTTAAAAATTTAACTATTTGGTTGAAAGATCATCTTTTTTACGTAAAAAATCAAGTACTTGGATTAAAATTCATATATTTTGTTAATAATTCAGCTTTTTTGCAGAAAATTTATCTTCTTGATTAAAAAATCAACTTTCTGTTTGAAAATTCAACTCTTTGCTTAAATTTTGAATACTTTTCTTAAAATTCACTCTTCTTGTTGAATATTCATCATTTTAGTTGAAAATTCATTTTGCTTTTAATAATATTTTTTTTAATGATACTAAAATAAGCTACTTATATCGAAATAGTTTGCAGCAAAGGTTCACAATTTTTGCTGTTTCTGTTTAAAAATAAGAAATTGAAATATAGCTTAAGTTTCTACTCGGTGACATGTTCCCAAATACAATTTCGTACACAAACATTGAGAAATTAATGACGAAAGAATTTTGTGAATGATTCATGCCTATATGAATTGTTTGTATTAAGTTGATGAATCTAAAAATTATGCATAGAGATAAATATTTTGCTTCTAAAGGTCCTTAACTGTGTTTAAATGTCTGTCCCTGAAGTTTTTTTGTCACTTGGTGACCCTTATATATTAGGATATAACTCTAAAAAATCACTTCAGAAATCGAAAAAAATTATTAGGTTTATTTATGTGAAAGTGTTAAAAAGCACTAAAATGCTAATTGTTCATTAGTTAATCAAATTTCGCAAAATGTGCATGTTATGATTTTCGTGTTACGGAATTCGGTTTCACTTTTTTAAAATGATTTCTAATAATGTGAGACTACAATATAAATATATTTTTGAAGATTTTTACGTCCACTCTAAATGTCTTAAAATAATTTCGAAATATAGTATTCCACTCAGCGAAACTGCGGTAACTGTTTCATAGATTACGTGTTTTGATATGTGAATACAAATGTTAAATTATTAATATTTGGTTAATTATTATTTATTTTAACTTAGTTTAGTATATTATTACATTTTCTAAAGGGCTCTAAAAATCTTTCAATCCCTTTTTATAAAATAAAACAGTTTCAAATTTACACAAATCCTGTGGTATCAACAGAAATCGCAAATAAACATAATTTTCGTTTTAAAATTTGAACTTTTGTGGTGTTCGAGACGAAAGAAATGAACAATTTATAAAGATTTCAAAACTTTCTTATTTTAGATCTAAATTTTTCAAACTGTAAAATGGGTGGCAAAAATTGAAAGCTTTAACTTATTAAAATTGAATCATTCAACATTCAATAATTAAAAATTGATACCATTAAGAATTCGGCTGATTTTGAATGAAGAATGTTTATAATTGTAAAAATTTGGACATATTGTGAATTAAAAATGTTTCAAATAGAACATTTTCAAATTAGAAGTGTCCCAATGGAACATTTTTGCAACAGAAAGGTCCCAAATTGAACAATTTTAACTTTGAACCTTTATCAGAATTGAAAAATTTAAGAATTATCAGCTGTTGAAAAGATTTAGGGAAATAAATATTTTGAGTCTTCGTAAGTGTATTATTTCCATTTGAAGATTAAAATTTGAACAATTTTGATTTAAAAGCTTTTGGTTACAATTGAGTACATTTGAAAACGTTATTGAACACATGAAAGTTTTTAAGGCTTTTTGTTCGATCGTCAAAGTTAAGCAACGCTTGACTAGGTTATAATCGGATAGGGCCCGCCGTACAAATACTACTACTAATAATATATATGCTTCCAGATCGTACAATAAAAATGCCCTGGCAACTAAATAAAGATCTTCGTAGTTTGGAGATCGCAAATTTTTTACAATTAAAATATTTAAAAATAAATGCATGATGGATAACTGTTTTTACATCACAGTGTTAGATTATATTATTGCGTCATGGTTTTATATATAGTATATTTTTTTTGATGATTTATCTGCAAATCGTAAAATATGATTATTCAGATCGTATCGGAATATATGTGGGCGCTTAAAAATAAAAAAAGTAAATAATAAATGAAAAAAAAAATAAATTATTAATAATTGTCACTTATTTATCATTTCTCTAAATACTAATGTACTCAAATATTTAAAAATTTGAAAGAATTTAAACTAAATGAATGAATTGTATTAAAATATTCATTTTTTAAATAATTCGACGGTCATTATAGGATTTTGACAAGTATTACAAAATTATAGATACTATTATGAAAAATGTTGTACTAGTGTTATTTGTTTATGAATAAAATAAAATAATGTACGTCATATGATTTTCTTAACGATTTCTGTACTATTATTATTTATATGTAACACCAGGGAAAGCTAAATGCTAAGTCTATTGCTATTTTCATCAGATAATTATATGCAGATGTAGCTTTATCCACTTATTAACACAATGATCAATAAACTGATCCATCCACCTAAACAAAAAATAATAATTTATTCAATCGATTGTAAATTGTTCCTCTAAAATGGTTCTTTGCTTTTCCTATTTAGATTGATTGGACTTAGCATCGTTTAGCACTACCCACTTCAATTTTAGAACTACATGATCCACGCAGAATAGACAATGTAGAATAGTTATTATAAAAGTAGTGTTCTGAAACAATAACTAATTAATTGTACACATTTATTTGATATATTTGCATCTTTTTGCATTTAAAAGCCTGGATCTTATTATCAAGAGACATATCATTGTATTTTTAAGGCTCGCACATTGTCGGCGAAAGGAACAGTAATGGGACAAAAAATAAAGAAACATGGACACTCTTGTAAAAGATGCGTGCATGTAATCTCCATTACAAGCATCCTTTGAAATGTCAGATGGATACTGGATGCAAGGTCATATGAATAAACAAATTAAGTCATGTTGAAAGTTACAACTTCTAATGAAAAAATGATAATGCGCTCTTGAAAAAATTTGGTTACTGTGCCAGGCCATATAGTATAATCTTATGAATGGATGAGGAAATTTATAGTAATTGTTATCGCCCCTTTGCATTATAACCGAGTGCACTTTAAATTCTTTACTAGACTTTAGAGCGGTAAGTTTCTTTTGTGCAAAATGCAAAATGGTTTCTTCGAGGACTCTGTCCTGCTGGTATTTATGGCATCGTCCCTCAGCGTTCAGCGGCGCTCCTAATTACTGAGTTTTCGTTGAAAAAAATCGAAAGTGGGTAATGTATGTACGGATGCTTAACTGACGTTTGCAATCGGCTACCGTAAGCTACTCTCAAACAATGCTGGGCCGGAGCTGCTGAGCTCCAAGAGGGAGGAGTTCGAGAGGTTCAGGGTGGACTTCAAGGACACCAAGAGAAGGAAAGAGAAAGATGGCGGTAATGTTGCTACGAGAAAGGTCAAATACCGCCATAATAATGTCTCTCTTTACCAGAATGCTTCCAAGACTTACAACGCCACCGAGTCTGCAATTACGACGCGACACCTATAAAAAATCGAAATCCTCCTACTGAGCTCCACCCGCAGTTCATTAATTAATTCTCCAGGATTTTTCACCCCCTGTCATGAGCACGAGCGATATTTTCCACACAAATTATCGTTCGGCTTATTATTCTGAAGCCTCGGAGAAATTATAGGTATGAGGGGAGCTATATGATATGAATTATTGGAAATGCTACTCTATAGATGGTAAAGGCTATTATCTACATCGCACGAGCTACCATATGCTACCATCACTTATACCACCTATAACACATTTTACAATTAATAATGTATTTATAGTGTACCAAGCCGTTTAGTTACGGTTTTCTGATAAAGGAATAAAGCTGGTTATTATTCAATTTGACATACAATCGTTAAGATTAAGATTTAGCAACTTTGAATTCAAATTACAAACAGGAAGACTTCAAATTTAAAAGAGGTTAAAATATTACGAATTTTGCAATATAAAAAAAATATACCAATAGTCTCGGAAAAGAATAAAGTTTTATTTTCAACAAAGAAACGCCGTGAAAATGTACTGAAACAAAATTCAACTGTAATTGGTTCATATTGAGCAATACGAATATTGAAAGCAATTAAATGGTTTTTTAGATTTCACATTGATCAAGTGAGCGAATATAGGGTAATTGGTACTGTAGGCGTTGAACGAAATTCTAAAAGACACAGATGGATAATAAATTAAAAAAATATTCAAATTACTAGAGTAAGTTAAGCGTTAAAAGTAGTAGATAATTTATATCTAAAAAAATTAACAATAATGTCAAAGAACAAAATGATTGGCCACGAAAACATAATGATTAGCATAGATTGCATGATTGGCCATTGAAATGTGGTGAAATGCAGTCATTGGCCACGTCAGGTTATATAGATGATTGATTCTGAAAGCATAGTGATTAGCCTTTAAATTGTATACTGATTGGCCGGGCCCAAAAAAATGTTTTTGATATATGCTTTCCGCATATTATTCGTATGGTAAAGTGATAAAAAATTAGTCAAGATCAATTAATAGTCTGTGAAAAGTTTGAACAATTTTGAGTTAATTTTTGTAAAGATATTAGTCATTTGATTTTAAGATTTTGTGGCCAATCATTATGATTCCGCCTTATTCACGTTGATAATTATTAGCCACTATCTTTAATCACCCAATTTAATTAAAATCAAAAAGGTTTCAGTTAAATCCATCGTAAATATCTAAAAAAAATAGTTTGCGACAAGCAGACACTCTTTTTAATTTAAATTCCTTACTTCTTCAGCATCACCGGTTTTATTTACTCTGGCATTTAAACGCACTGAACTGCACTAATATAGCTTGTATTTTATTACTAGTTTTATTTGTAAGCATTCTTTCATAAAAGCATATTTAAATTAGGTGACTAACCATTGTATTGACTACCATAACTGAAGTTCAAAATGAGTGTAAGAAAAGGACTTGAAAAAAATTGAATCCCTTTTTTTCTGTGTGAAGGATCACGTTTTTCACAGTTTAATCAACAAAAACTTTTTTGCTTTGTTACAATTATTCGAAGATTACCTGCGAATTCTCAAAAATTTAAATAAATTTTTTTCAAAATGCAGTATTTTGCGAAAGAGCGTAGGTATTTAGGATTTTTTTCACTGTGAGAATTCTTGCTCTTTCAATTTATTCCAAAAAATAAATATAAAATGTGAAAAAATGACAAAATGGCGGCTTTTCCTTAAAATTGCTTAAAAGTAGATTTCTCTTAATTTTCGTGTTTAGTAAGCCACAGTTTCACACTGAAGAAAATTATTATTAAGAAATCGAATTTTTACATTTTTCTCGGAAACAAAGAAAGGTACAATAAAATGTTTACATAAAAGTTTCCACATATAAAAGAGTTCTACAAAAAAAACCTCTTGCACTTTTGCGAAATCTTGCATCATTTACGAGAAAAAAATGATATAAAAAGAATTTTCCGGGCTTAAAGTGGTTTAGCCCGCATGAAACTAATAGGATGACTTTTTTATATTGGCAGAAACTTTTTCAAAGTTTATTTGATTTTTTTATTCTTTTATTTTAGAAAAAAGCCGCATTTTTCGAATTAAATTGTTTTCGTTGAGATCAATTGAAAGAGCGAGAATTTTCACGTCGAATAAAAAACAAATTCCCGAATACCTCTACTCGTTCAGAAAATACTGCATTTAAAAAAATTCTGTTATTTGTTGAGAATTGGCAAGTAATCTTGAAAGAATATTGTTGTAAAAAAAAATTTAAATTTTTGTCAAACTGTGAAATACGGACTTGGTTCTTCAAGTTGATTAATATTTTTTCAACTTTGACACATGCTTATTCTAAACAATATTCTAAACATATTTCAAAAAAATATTTGGTAGAATTTAAGGTACTCTTCTTTATATCAAAAATCTGTAGAATTCTGTAGAAGTTTTTGAATTCCATGAAAATATTTTGAATTCTTCTAAAATTTTGAGGATTCACGTTAAATTATTGTAAATTCCTTTAAGTCTTTTGAATTCTGCAGACTTCTCTTGATTTCTTTGAATTCACATGTTATCTTTTTAATCTTCGAAATATTTTAAAGAATTCTCTTAAAATATTTAGGATATTACTTGATTTATTTATGATGTTTCTAAATTCTTCTTAAAACATGCAATTATTTTCAACTATTTCCAAAATCATCAACTTTGGTTGACGGTAAATTACTACTGAATTAAGATGAACTCGTTTCTTTAAATCTGCACAATTCTAAGATATCGAGAGAATTCTGCGGAATCCAAAAAACTTGAAGGAATTTACAATAATTCAACGTGAGTTCTAAAGATTTTGGAGGAATTTAAAGAAATTGAAAAAGATTAAAAAGATTTCAATTGAATTTGAAGACTCCTGCAGGATTAAAAACATCTTAATTCAGTAGTAGTCTAACGTCGACCAAAGTTGATGAATTTGGAAATAGTTGAAAAGAATTTCATGTTTTCAGAAAAATAAATCAAGTTATGTTCTAAATTATTCAAGAGAATTCAAGGATATTTAGAAGAATTCCATGCTTTCAGAAGAATTCAGAGACTTTAAAAGATTTCATTGAATTCTGCAATAATCAGGGAGGTCACTGATTATTTACAATAATGTACGAATTATCTAGGCCCACTCACATTTCAGTGCGCCAATATTTTATCTCGATCATGTTTAAATAAAAGAATTGATTTTTTGCAAAGTTATCTTACGGTTCGATAAAACTTAAGCCCATCCGATTTAAACAGAAAAACACATTCGTAAACGCATTTTTTTTTTTTGAATGCTCGAAGCAAGGTGAAGTTACCGCCGTAGGAGAAATTGCTTTTCGGGGTCGCACGCACACTTGCAACTAGATGCTCACGTACATGCAATTTCAATGCCCTGTATGCACCAGACCTAACAATGTTTTGGGACTTTTCGATTTGAATTTTTTTTCCCTATCCGCCATTGCAAGGAAGTACAATACTCCTGGGACACCCTGCATTAACTAACTAATTTTTAAACACAAATATTTTATTTCCTTCAACTAATAACAACATTCCATCACTTAGTTAATATTATACTGACTAAAATAAATATTAATTTGCAGAAATAATTTTATACTTTTGGTTTAGATGAAACCATTCCTTTGTATTGAAGAAGCGTTTTATAGGATGCATTTATTACGAATTTACTTGGAATCAAGTAAATTTTTTTTTGTATCAAGATATGTTTTTTCCAAGGTTAGCTGATAGCCTTGTAGTTTACGGATGGCCCCTAACTGTAATATATTGAATACAGTAAATGGATGACTCGATCGGATATGCTATCATAGATATAATTCAGGCGATTACCAAAAAGAGTACATCTATCTTCTCATGTACGAAGGCAAATAGAAAAGTATTGAGTTGAGCTAGGATTAATCGATCTTAACTTATCTGACAACGATCGCGATTATCTCGTCAACTGTATCCTGGCGTATATGTTTACACGTCGTCTCAATTGATGTCACGAACTTGTAAGCGTGAACCTTTTGTCAGCAGCACATACTTCACGCATGTATGCAGCGCGAGACATAACATATTTTAGCTCCCAGATTCCAACTTTTTCGACGGAATTAAATGCGGTAATTTTCAGTTTAATGAAGATTTACGACGTCATGTGTCATTATTTAACAGCGACTATGTAAGTACTTTGAACCACAGTAGTTACCTACACAGTAGGTACCTTGTAACCTGCGCAATTACTATTTTTGATACTTGGTAATCAAGATTGGTAAATAGATTGTGCTGCATGGCCATTACAATTGCTGTACTGCACGAAGAAAAATAGTTTCTGCAATCTAATGGGACATCTAGATAGTTAAATGTTAAGCCTTGAATTCTTACTACAAGATCTTATAAAGGACCTCGCGCCAAATGTATAGAAAATGGCTTTTTGTCAAAATGTGTAATTATACATTTTTTTTGGTAATTTTTGCTCAAAAACTTGTTGTTAGTTCTAGCGAAATGTCTCACATTTTGCAGATCAGACGAATTGAAACATAAGTTTTGTACACATAAACGTGAAGGATTCATTATTTTGTGTGCACAAGATGTTTGGGGTGTTTTTTCCATTCCCTAAAGGCCTGAACATTAGGGTTGTCCTTATTTTATAAATGATTTAAAGTATTAGGCACTCACGCCCTAATTTTGTGAAGTTACATGAGAAAAAGATTCCCTGTAACTTTTAGTCCAATCCGATAATATTTAGAGGTCTTGCAAGAGGTTTAAATTTTTCTATGTATTTCATACCGGGAAATTTGAGCAAAAGCTTCTAATTATAACATTCTCAAAATTTAATGTAATCTAACGCCCACTTAGTGAGTGGTAGCTTTAGCCTAAAAAAGTGGTCATGTGTAAAATTTAAAATTATTCGAAAATTCAAAATGGTGGCGATCATGATTTTCGCAAAAATGGTATGTTTTTTAATTTTCCGAGAAAATTACTTGAAGCCTGTTTGAAAGACTTTTTTTATTAAATAATAAATAGTGATGTGCATGACACAAAATTTTGTAAAATTATAAAACGTTGACTGATATAATTTCGAAAAAATCGCATTTTTTATAACTTTTAACAAAACATTGTCAAAATTTGCTAGTAAATCAATGGTATCCTTAGGAATAAACTAGTGATGCATAATTATTACAATTCTGAAAATTAAAAAATTAATGGCTGCCAAAGCAATCACCAAAAACATTGTTTTTCACACTTTTTCATTAAAATTGGTATATTTCGTGATTGAATCAAGTCTATTAACGAAAAATAAAGTAGTGTAATGAAATATAAATAATAAAAGAATCGTGTCTCCAAAAACATGTTATTATTCCGGCATAATTTAGGCATCACTAGTTTATTCCTACTGATACAATTGTTTTACTAACCACTTTTGACAAAATTTTATTAAAAATTACAGAAAATGGTATTTTTTAGAAATTACATCAACTGCCATTTCATAATTTTACGAAATGTTGTATTGTACACATCAGTATTTATTTTTTATTCAAAAAACGTTTTTCAACCAATTTTTAATTAATTTTCTCGAAAAATTAAAAAATTTCACATTTTTGCAAAAATTGTGATCGCCATCATTTTGAATTTTCGGATAATTTTGAATTTTACACATAGCCACTTTTTTAGCCTGTCTATATTTATCTCAATTAGAAGCTTTTGCTCAATTTTCCCCATATAAAATACATGGGAAAATTCAAGGCTCCTACAAGATTTCTAAATATTACCTATCTATATATCTATTATATCTATATTCATATACATCTATAATTTATCTAAATGAATTGGGCTGGGAGTCTGAATTTATTTTAAGGGTGTTTTAACATCCCTTGAATATTCAAACAAGAAAATCGACATTATCAAAAAAACCAAAACCACGGGAGTATTTTTATTATACTTTCTTGTTTGAATATTTAGAGGTTGTTAAAACAACCCTTAAAATAATGTTAACAACTTTCCCTGCTAGGATATGTTTCTCAAATTTATTTTGAACTGATTTTCAATCCCAATAGTATAATAAAAAACTCCTATGCTTTTGGTTTTTTGAAATGTTGATTTTCTTGTTTGAATGTTTCGGGGATGTTAAACAACCCTTAAAATAATTTCAAATACTTACCCAGCTAGGACATGTTTGACACATTTATTGTGAATTGATTTCCGATACCAATAGTATATTTAAAAAAATCTCCTGTGATTTCGTTTGTTAGGAAACGTCGCTCTCATTGTGTAAATATTCCTGAAATGTCACAACAACCCTTAAAATAATTTCAACAACTTTCCCTGCTAGGGTATGTCTTTCAAATTTATTTCTAATTAAATTTTAACCTCAATAGTGCAATAAAAAAACTCCTGTGGTGTTTGTTAGTAACTGTCGCTTTCTATGTTAAAATATTCGAGGAATGTTAAAACAACCCTTAAAATAATTTCAACGACTTTCCCTGCTGGGGTATGTTTTTCACATTTATTTTTAATTGATTTCAACCCCTATACTATAATAAAAAACTATTGTGGTTTTGGTTTTTAGCAAATGTAGATTTTCTCGTTTGAATGTTTAACGGGTGTTAAAACAACCCTTAAAATAAACTAAAACACTTTTTCTGATAAGGGGCGCTTTCTGAACTTATTTCCAACTCACTTTAAACTTATTTCTCACAGCAATAGTTGATTCAAAAAATTGACCTTGATTTTGGTTGCTATATAGGTTGCATATAGCATATAAAAAAAAGTTTTTGGGAAGGATAACATTTCAATAATAGAATTTTTTTATTGAAATATGTGCAGTTAAAAATGGAAAGTTTGGTAATTGTTTGAGTAAAAGCTCTCCATTTCTCTTTTATATTATTGATCTGCACATTCGAAATTGCAAAAAAAAAATATATAATTATGCATTTTGAAAAAAAGCCACTTTTTGTACATTTGGTGCGGGGTCCTTTGGGATAATTTCAAATTAAGATGTTTGCACGTTAGATTTTAGTAGATAATATTTTTCTATTTATGTTTAGATTTTGCAAATCTAACAATTTACAGGTTCTAGTTTCGGCTTTTGTATTTTATTTCGTTTAGTGTTATCCCATTTCATTACCAATCAATTTACATTTATTCAATTGCAGACGATTGCTTGTTTGGATTTTAATGAACCAAACAAGGGTAATCTAACTTTTAAATAGTCAGTTTGTACTTAGCCGATAACATTTTCCCTACAACAAAAGTTTAATTGAAAACAAATTGCGCTTCTGATGTTTTAATCTTTTTTTTGTTGCAACTAACAGTAAATATTCTGAATTAATGTTAAAGTCATGCATTATTGAAAAAACTGAGTCGTAAAACTAGAGTAATTTATGTTTTCTTACCGCAATCTCGTTAATTTAATGTTCCGCCACTAGGTGTATAAAAACTTACCTGAAACAAAAAAAAAATACATTAAGCAACATAAAACAAAAATTGAATTAAAATATTATAAACATTGAACTATAAACTTTGGTTTAGAAGTAGATAAATATTTGTTTTAAGTTTACAAAAAACTCACAGATTTATAAGAATCTTTAAATATTTTGAATATATGGTTCGCTAACGAGATGTGACACCTACCTCTCTATTAGGGTGGTCCAAGAAAAGGATTTTCTGACAAGCGATAATGCTTTTCGATTTTTTTTCGAAATATAAGTCAAATAATGAAGTTTGCCCTCTAGAAGAAGTCGAAAAGATGATCATAAGTCTTGCCTTAAAATTATTTAAGTAAAAACTACAAAAAAGTCGAAAAATGATCTTCATACTTGAACACATTTTTTTATATGCCGTATCAAGTGAATGAAAAATAATTAGGGCCATTATTCAAAACATCTGTTAGAGTTATAAGAAAAAGATCTAAAAAAAAATTATTTTAGTTTTTGACGTCTATTGGAAGTTGAAAATTATTGCCATTTTGTAATAGTTCGAGATTTTCATTCGACATGAGTTTCCTCGGTTCCTGAATATCCAGAAGATGATTAAAACTTTTTACACGCAATTTTTGATATTTTTCAAGTTTTCTGCAGTTTCATATCAATTAATGAAACCGTTCTTTAATTATCGCCATTAAAAATAAAAAAAAGCTTTTTTTGGCGCTAAAAGCTGGTTTTCTGCAAACAAGCTTGTTTTCATTTCTTATAACTCTCATAGGTATCCTAAATTAGGGTCCCAATAATTTTTCATTTATTTGTTGCTACGAATAAGCTTATTCATTTGAAGAGGCATTTTAGAGGCAGATCTTAGAATCATCCGATCGAGTTCTTTTAGGGGTCAAACTTCATTCTCTGACATATATTTTCAAAAAATCAAGAAGTGTTTCCACTTTTCAAGGAAAGATTTTTTTAACCACCCTACTCACTATATTTCATGCATTGTAGGGAAATAACCATGTTTAAGCCAACAGTACAACTACATAAAAAGATGATTAAATTTTCAAGAAATATCAAACAATTTATGCACTTCCAAATGTCGACCTTTGGTTAGTTAACTTTCGGTTTCTCCAAGTTGACGCAATTCCAAGATAGGATTTCTGTTAGTGTTAATCTTTTTCTAGTTCGGAACCCCAAGTAATTTGCATCTCTTCAATAGCGTTCGTATGTTCGATGTTAATGAACCAAACAAGGTCAAAACCTGTAATCCTCGTGAATAATTTGATTCTCGAATTCTAAGCTGTCCTTCCCTTATTACAGCTGTACTAAATTTCCCCTCCAGAGTCGAGCAAAATCTCAATTGAAAGCAAATGTAAATTCGGAAAGTGTGTGCTCCTGTAATATGCAAAAGTGCCATTTCTCCTGGAATAATCTGAAAATTCCTTTCCCCATTCCAGTTCTCGAAAAGACAAAGTCCCTCTTCTCCGTTTCGTGTTACCGATCCTCCTTCATAAATATACAAACAATTCGCGCATTTCGAGAGCCAGAAAGCCAGTGACCGCACGGCGCGGCGCCCTGCGTGAGGATACGCTGCGGCTGAAATACAACTATACAACGTGATTTGTGCGGTTGAGTGTACGCCGCCCCGGCGTGTACTTTGTACCCCCTACGACAAAAGTTCTCTTGAATCTCAAATGGACCATAAGTTACGCGTCGCGCGCGAACTTTTGATGCCGAGAGTACAGTCTGTACAAACTGTATGTACGGACATGTACTTACGTACTCGTAGAGTCTTGACGGTACTTACGGCCTAGCTAGCTGGCACGATCAGGTTAGCAAGCGAGAAGCCTGACTCTTGCCTGCCAGTCGAGCCAGGCCTTCGCATTTTATTAGAAGTGAAAGTCAGCGTTTTAGGTGGCTACCTTAAAATATGCCGTGCGCCAAGAGATCGCGGGCGTCGCGCCTCTTATCGTGACATCACACTTTGCCATATGGGCGATTTTACACTAATAGGGCAATTTTGGCAAGAGAAATTTTTTTTTCTAAAGTCATTCACATTTTTCTATTTTCATTCCCTGGCTCTAAGGAAAGGGCTCCTGGAAAAATTCACGCTTAAATGTTACTGAATGGACTTGTGACGCTCATGGTGATGTTTTGGATTATCTATGCTATTGTACTCTGATTATAAGGAAAGCAAGAGAATGTAGCAAAATATTTACACGTGCGAAAAGAAGGTTATGGTATCTGACGTTATGGCATTTAAAAACGATACAAAATTCCTTTTTATACGGGAACAAAAAGTTGACGTGCACCAAGAGATCACGAGCATCGCGCCTCTCATCTTGGCATCAAACTTGCCATATGGACGATTTTCCACTAATAGGGCAATTTTGGCAAGAGAAACTGTTTTGTCAAAAGTCATTCCAATTTCTCTATTTTTATTCCCTGGCCCAAAATTCATATTTATACGGGGAAAAAAGTTGATGAACATCAAAAGGTCGCGGGTGACGAGCCTCTTGTCGAGGCATCAAACCTGCCATATCGGTGATTCTCCCCATACAGGACAATTTTGGCATGAGAAACTTTTTTTTTTAAATCTTTTAAATTTCTTTCTTTTCATAAAAATTATATTCGTTAGCTCTAAAGGAAGGGCTCCTAGAAGTATTCATGCTGAAACATTACTTAAAGAACTTGTGACGCTCATGGCTCTGATTATGAGTAAAGCAATGCAATCCAGTAAAATATATACACATGCGAAAGGATGGTAATGGTATCTAATATTATGGTATCGAAAAACGATACAAAATTACTTCCATACGAGGACAAAAAGTTGACGTGCACCAAGAGATCACGGGCGTAGCGTATCTTATTTGTAGCATCAAACTTGCCATATGGATGATTCTCCACATACAGGACAATTTTGGCATGAGAAACTTTTTTTTTTAAATCTTTTAAATTTCTTTCTTTTCATAAAAATTATATTTGTTAGCTCTAAAGGAAGGGTTCCTATAAGTATTCATGCTCAAGTATTATTTAACAGACTTGTGACGATCATGGCGCCTTTTTGGATTTTCGATGCTAATGTACTCTGATTATGAGTAAAGCAATGAAATGCTGTAAAATATTTACACATGCAAAAAGAAGGTTATGGTATCTGACATTACGGTATCCAAAGACGATACAAAATTACTTTTTACACGGAAAAATAAATCGACTGTCTTACAGATATTTTTGTATAAATTATGAAAACTGATTTAATGTGAAGTGCGAAATTGATGTTTTATCAAATAATATAAGAACTCTATCGATGCCAGCAGATTACCTCATTCATTGACAAAAATTAAGTAAAATAAATAATTGTAATTTTTTTAAATATCTTCACAAATTTAACACTTAAATTGAGAAACCATTGATGTCAATCTTCAGACAATCGCGATAAATACATTTTCAAAACTATCGTAATAGTGCAGTTATTCACATTGATCACGCAATGAAACATTTTTTTCCGTACACACTTTGAAAACAAAAGACATCAATA
>CAKNWT010330746.1:0-17265 GCA_932066315.1 Andricus coriarius | reverse complement strand
AAAAAAATGTTTCTTGTAAAAGTAACCCTGATTGGATAAGTTTTTAATTTTTGCTCATTTTTAAACTAATTTTTAATTGTTGAAACAATTTTCACTTGTTTGAACAATTGATTTCTTGTTGAAGTCACAAAATAGGTATATAATATAGGTGATTCATATAATGAATGTACACAACGTTATTATTTGTTTAAATAATTTTCAAATTGTTTAAGCTGTACTTATATGTTTAAGTACATATCTTAATAAAGAAAAATATAAAACAAACGTAATTCTTTAGCAATTTTTTAACATATTTATATATCCTTATATATCTTTTTGTTGGTTATTGCTTTATTTATTACAGTTTTTTAAACACGTTTACATCGTTTGAACAATAAAATGCTCTTCAAATAATTTTTAAATCAAAATGTGTAAATCATGATATTTTTTAATTAGACGTACTTATGTAAGTGTTTGTTGATTTAAAATAAACATCAGTTTTGCTTGGAAATTCATCTACTTTGTTGAAGATTCGCCTTTTTGGTTCATTTAAACTATTTTCTATTTAAAATTAACATCCTTTTTTTCGTGTAACTGATTTCTTCAAATGTAAATTTTGCTATTCCGTTTTCGTTGAAATTTTATTTTTGTTTCCAAAATTCAACTATTTGGTTGAAATTTAATGTTCATATATTTTATTGAGAAATTATCTTTTTAGTTAAACTTAACTGTTTTTGATATAAAATTAACTCTTTTTTGGTTTAAAATTAAACTGCTTGTTTGAAAGTTGAACTACTTTGTTAACATTTTTGTTTTATTTGCAAATCGGCAAAGATAGTCTGTTTCGATTTACGCATGTCTAGAGAGAAAACAAATTATTCAAGCGTATGAATATTCCAATTTGTTGAAAAATTGCAAATGAAATCCGTTTTGTACGTTTTCTTCAATGACCTATGTATTTACACATAAAAGTATAGTTTAAAGAGTTTAGAAATTATTGAAACAAATAGTAACATTGTCCACATTCATTATACGACTCACAACAACCTATTTTGAGATTTATGTAAGAAACCAATTGTGTAAACAAATAAAAATTATTTAACTAATTCAAAATTAGGTAAGAAATGAGTGAAAGTCAAAAACTTATCTGCTCATGATTATGTTTTCAAAGAGATTTTTGTAACTGTGATAATTAACCTGAATATCACGTGAAACTCCCAATTAGCACTAATGGAGGATTCTTTGAGGCCCAATAAGAGGTTTTTGAAATTGTATAATATTAAAAATTATAGCGGATTCTTATTCTCTATAGTATTCCGAACAGGTACATGAATTATAAGTTACTTTCATACAATATTTTAGCGTTTAAATCACACATTAATTGTTAGCACCATTATTAAATCAATGGGAAAGTTCATGGTATTTGGGATACAGGTAAAATATGAACCAATTTTGCTAAAAATTGGAGGACATCACTGTTTTGGGCATTTTAAGAAAACTAGCGGATGAGAATAAAAAAATGAAAAAATTCTTTTTCTACCCAGTGTCCACCATGAATGCAGTTTAACCGACCGAGATAAGACGGCGTCGCGACGCTTATACATGAGTGGCGTGGCGTACCCAGTGGCTTAAACGTGGAGGGGATACATAGGTGGGAAAGAGAAAACGCTACCACTCTCGGTCGTCTCGCTCACTCCTATGTATCCCCTCTACATCCCAGCCGCTAGATAGGCGACGTACATCCATGTAAGCGACGCTTATACTCCACAACTGCACACAATCGCTTTCTTTCCACCCTTAAAACACAATTTACTAGTTTTTTTGTATAGCACTTTTTCAGTCATTGTTATCATCGCAAGCTATTTCTTAAACAAAGAATGGGAATTGAGATCTTGTTGATGATGATTTTGTAGCGTTTTTAAGTGGCATGCTGATTTCTTATTTTATTTTCTTCTTTCTTTTTGTTGTGCGGTAAAGAAGCATGGAGCATGGTGCTGCCTACATCGGGTGGTGGTGATTTCTGGCAGTGGGATTACAGTGAGTCTCGTTAACTTATTAGTCCTCGTAAATCAGTCAATCTAAGGCTAGAAAAATCCTTCTATACCACTTAGCCACCACACTTATTCGATAAAATTTTTTGCGCATAATTTACTTCCTTCTGAAATAAAAATAATTCCAAATTAATGTATTTTCTAGATCATAGAACAATTTATCACCCTGATGGTTGTAGATGTATTAATTGTACTAGGTAGATCCATGTTCTAAATAACTTTATGTATTCATTAATATCAATGAAAACATTATTAATTAATACCTTGAAATGTTCATTAATAATATTCTTCTTATTACTGTGTAGTTTTATGTTTATAACTATTTGCAAAGAAAGGCTCTATTTGATTTCCAATGTAATTTACAATTCCATCCATTCATTATAATCCATTTTGCTCTTAATATTTGTGCGCATAAAAAATTGTTGATAAATTGAATAGAGTAGTCTTGAATGTATGTAGAATGGAAATAGATGTCAATAAATTTAGATGCTTAGTCGTCATAGTAGTAAAAAATGTTAATCAAATCTCAAAAACATAGTCCCACTAAATTACGGGGTATATTTATGTCAAAAAGTTATTATCTAACTAGGACTAAAAAAGGAAAAAAGTTCCAAATAAATCCTACTTCAGTAGAATGCATCAGGGAAAAAGCACTAGAAATGTTCAACTAGATGTTAAATTTTCTATTAGAATGAAAAAAAGTCAACTTTGGTCTTTGGCTATAAAAAGTTATTTCCACAAGGATTTAGAGAAAAATTATAAATAAAGATTTCGGAAAACAAAAAGATTTTCGACTGCAGAAAGATAACCAAATTTTGAGAAAACAGACCCTCAAAGTCTGCGACTACATAGAAACACAACCAAATGTGGAGAAAACTGATGGAAGAACTTTGCTTACGAATATAGAAATTAAATTTTCATATAGAACTGATCCAAAACCCAATGTTTGGTCTTTGTTTATGAAAACCTATTGTCCAAAGGAGTCAGAAATTTATATAATATTAGAACACAATTGTAGATAATGAATAAATTATAAACAAAATTTGTCAATCACGTTAATTATTAGTTGCGCTGTAAAATATAAATACCGTGTTTAGTCAACCTGAAAGCACCCTTCCTTAGTGCCGTAAAAGCGGCTTGAAACCCTGTGTATGTAGATAGGTTGTTTCATCAGTTTTCTAGCCTTCTTTGCTCCTGAATATCAAGCCTCTCTACACGAAGAAAAATAGATGGTCAAATTTAGAGCGTCAAAATTTAGAGTCAGTCACAGTCAGAGAGATTCTCATTTTATGACCATTCTGACTGTTATAAGAAGGTCAGACTCAATTTCAGGATAATCAAGGCATCCTTCTGGGATGGTCAATACGATCATCTTGTTTTCACTCATTTCGACCATTCATAATTTTTCTGGTTTTGTAGGTTCCACTTAATTTTATAATGTCCTGTCTTTATAAGAGAGAGAAATCTCTTATTTTTTTAATATGTCAGGCGTAAATATCTTTTTATGTTAAACTGAAGCACATTCGGATGTTAAAATCGCCCAAGCGCATGTGCATTGCGCATTGGAATTTCACGTCTATATTTTCGACATCAACATTAAGGAATGTTACAGTTTTTAAACATTTCCAGCGGATGAAAATCAGCCATCCTTAATTAAACTCGGATAATGACTTTTGTCTATATACACGGAGGAACAAGATTCTTAGGTTTGAGGTTATATTGATTTGAACACATATGACACAATATTTGCAAATTTAATATAAAATTTAAGTTCAAGTAAACGGCAGCAGATAGCATTTTAAATGATAATTACGGATCATTCGTTCTCAGCTTACTTACATCATTTTTATTTTTTATTTTGAAGATTTTTAATTCCAAATATTAAACATAACCTCAACTTGACTAAATGTATCATCTAATCGAGATTCATACCCTTTATCTTTTTTTCTTTCACTTATAAGCATTCAAGTTTAATTTTAAATTTACAAAGAAGTTATCAATTAATTCCTTAAATGATCAAAAATAAGTAAACTCAATTAGTTACAGCCGTTATTTGATATAATTCATGCAATACTTACAATATTTTAGTTGAATATTTAGGATGGTACAGAGTAATATCTCACTTTTTAATATCTACAGATACTAAAATTGAACATCTAGATTGCTGTCCTATAGTTAAACATAAAATATGTTAACCCTGAACATATAAATGTTACGTTTAAACATCCATTTTTCTTTGTGCGACCCCCCTAAGATGGCCAAGTAGGCTGTCCAAAGAGATCAAGTCGACTATCTGAGATTGTCCAATTGACTCTCTAAGATGGCCAAGTCGACTGTCCGAGGAGGTCAAATCGACTATCTGAGATGATCAAGTCGACCCTATATGATGATCAGTTCGGTCCTCTGTGATAATCAGTCTGGCCCTCTGTGATAAATAGTTCGGCTCTCTGTGATGGTCGAGTAGACTCTCCGAGATGATCAAGTCGACTCTAAAAAATGATCGATTTGAACCTCTTGTTGTAACCTTCCAGAGATGGTCACTTCAGCCATCTAGAAGGGTGTCCTATAGTTGACCTTCAAATACAGTCAGTCTGCACATCTAGATAGCCAGACTGGCCTTCCATATTTTTCCGTGTAAAGTTTTGCATACACACAATTAAAATTATTCTCAGCAAAGTCCAAGAATTCAATGAAACTTATTGTTAGAAATTAAAGTGACATTTTCGTAATCATGAAGGTTGTTCCGATCAGAATCACGTACGTATATCGTGCTTTTGGAACACGTTCCTTTTCACGTGGCAGGTAAAAAAGCCGGTCGACGTGACCCGCCCCCATATTTCTTCCGGTGCACACGCCACTCTGGTAATTGCAAACTCCGGCTGTTTTCTCGCGACACGTCGGACACAAAAGCGAGAGAAAGAAAATCGCCGTTTCAGGTAGGTACGTAAACAGCTGACGTTACTTGGTGAGAAAATAGCAAAATGCGCGAGATGTGCAGCTAGAAACTGGGATGGGCTGACGCTTCGCGTCGGTGGCTTTGCAGTTGAGAAAACGACGCTTTAGTCAAGCTTGGGGGCGTTATACTTCCTCCGCAACGCGGGGGTGTAATATTCTCAACAGGGTATTTATGCTACCGTCTTTGTAGTGGTGGGTAAACCTCAGACCCCTCAAGGAAATAGGGCGTTGGCTTAGATTTTAAAAGCTTCTTTTCTCTCGTCGAATTTATTAATTTTACTATAGGGGCCGTTCAAAAACTACATCACACTATCAAGGGGCGTGGGTTTAAGAGGTTTTGTGACGATTTGTGACGTAGGGGAGTAAGTGCTAACGCAGAATGTGAAATCACACATGCAAAATATATATGTGAATAATAGTTTTTGTACAAGCTTGAAATAAATAAAATTAGGGATTTTATTTCTTGAGTATAGTATCTAAATAGAGACTTCACACTCTTTTCACTATTTTCATTTTTACCTTTTTTTCAAGAATTTCTGTTTTATCCCTTCTTTCAAAATCCAACTATTTTTTATTGAAAAGTCATTATTTTTAATTGAAACGTCTACTATTATACTTCTGGCTTAGAATTCATCTCTTCCGGTTAAAAATTCTAATATATGATTGAAGTTTTAAGAATTTTTTCGAAAATGCATTTTTCTTTTTAGTAGAACCTTAATTTTCTTGACTTAAATATACAACTTATTCATTTTGAAGTAGAAATTTACCGTTCTAAATTGAAAATTAAGGTATTAAATTTTTCTTAAAAAATCAATTTTTTTCGTTAAAAATTGGTCTTTGTTCGTTGAAAATTCAACTATTTGGTTCAAAATCTATGTGTTGTGTTGAACACTCATCTTATTTGTTGGAAAATTGATCTTGATTGAAAATTCAACTACAAGGTTAAAAGTTAAACCATGTTGTTCAAAATTATTTTTTTCTTGTGATGAATATTAATTTTTTTTGTACTGAAAATTTATATAACTATTTCGCTTTTGGCTAAAAATTGATCGTTCTTAGTTTGAAAATCAAGTATTTAGTAGAAAATTATTTTTATTTTTTGAAAATATATCTATTTAGTTTAAAATTACCTTGTTTGTTGACAATTGATATATTTGGATTGAAAATTCAACTGTTTTGTAGAAAATTTGCCCTCTTGACTTAGAAGATCAACTGTTTTGTTGAAATTTGTCTCTTTTGGTTAAAAATTCTATTCTTTTGGTAGAAAATTCAACTATTCTGTCAAAAATTAAATTTGGTAGAAAATTCATTTATTTTCTAGAGAATTTGCATTTCTGGTTGAATCCATCTGTTTATTTTATTTAAAATGAAAATCTTTTTAGTTGAAAAATCAATTATTATATTTTCCGTTAGCATCCACCTTCTATTATTTAAATTCAACTATTCCATTTTTGGTTATAAATTGATCGTTCTTAGTTTAAAATGCCACTATTTAGTTAAGAATTAGCTTTTGTTGTTAAAAATTCAACTACTTGGTTGAAAATTAACTTTTTTGTTGAAAATTTATATTTTTAGGTTGAAAATTCACCTATTTTTCAGAAAATTTGCCTTTTTGGCTGAAAAATTCAATTATTTGGTTGCGATTCGTCTTTTTCGGTTGTAAAAACTATTACTTTTTTTAAAAAATCAACTATTCTATCAAAAATTAAATTTGTAGTTGAAAATTCACTATCCCGGGTAGGAAATTCAATTGCTTTCTAAAAATTGTTCCTTTTTGGTTGAATTTAACTGTTCTTTTATTTAAAATAAAAATATTTATTCGTTGAAATATCAACTATTATATTTTTTGTTAAGCATTCGTCATTTTTTATTTAAATTCGTCTATTTTTAATTTTTAATAAAAATCTTTGTTTGGTGAAAATATCAACTATTATATTGTTATTCAGAATTAATCTTTTTTCATTGATTTATTTATTTTAAGTATCATCATTTTAGTTGAAAATTTAACTATTTCCTTTGAATTTTATATTAAACCTTCACTGTTTTGTTAAAAACGTTAACTGCTTTGTTTAATACTCGTCTTTTTGGATAGAACAGTAGTCTAGTTGGATAAAAAATTTAACTGTCTTCTAAAAAAATTGTCTTCTTTTCTTGAAAATTCAACTATTTGGTTCAAAACGAAAATGTTTATGCTTAAAATTTAATCTCTTTTTTCTTAAATTATACCAATTGGCTAAAGATTAACCTTTGTAAGGTGAAAATTCAACTACATATATAGTGAAAAATTCAACAGTTTTGTTGAAAATTCTTACCTTTCGCTTAAAAGTTGAAATAATTGGTTTTAAATGCAACCGTATTTTTGATAATTATTTTTGTTTTAATTCAACTGTTTGATTGAAAATTCAACTTTCTATCTTGATAATTTAAATATTTTGTTGAACATGTTCTTTTTTTCGAAAATTCAACTATTTTGGTGAAAAGTCGTCCCTCTGGATTACATTTTTTTTGTAGGTAAGTTTCTTGTTGAAGATTCATTTTTCTTCTTCGAGAATTCAACTATTCTATTGAAAATTCGTCTCTTTTGCTTGAAAAATCAACTATCTGGATGTAAATGTAACTCTTTGACTTAAAACTAGAATTTTTTTAAATTCTAATATTTAATTGAAAAATCATCTTTCTTGGTGGACAAACCAACTTTTTTTGTTGAATATTTATCTTTTCGTGATTAAAAGACAACCGCTTCCTGAAACATTTACCTTTTTAGCTCGAAAATTCAATTCCTCTATTATTCCCCTATTTTCGTGAAAAATCATATTGTTTCCCCTGTTTTGAGAGCAGTTTGAGCTGTCAAGTCCAAAAAAATATTGTGTTTGTATGACTTCTGTTTTATTTTATGCGTTTATTAAATAATTTGACTGATGAAAATTGATTGAAAGGGGGTGGGGTGTGCTTGCATTCGTTACGTCACCCTAGGGGGTTCAAGCTTAGTGTGATGATCTGTGAAAAAAAAGGAGGGCTGGAAAAAATTTTCAAAATAGTGTAACGTAGTTTTTTTGCCCCCTTAATTAGAGAAGGGGAAAAGTAAGGGGATTGTTATTAGAGGAGGGGAGGGGAATTAGGAGATGTTCGGGTTGGGAAATGTGAGAAGGGGAATTTCGGGAGAGGAGCTCAAATAGGTGAAAGGAGGGGGAATGAGGAAGGGAAAATATAGGAGGGGAGTTTTAAACCACTTAAATAACGTCCTAATAGGTTACAAACCTTTTTTTGTAGGCGCGAGGCTCCTACTTTGACTAAATTTTCTGTATTCAACGCAATATTGCTTTTTCTGGCTTCTGGAATTAATGTTTCACAATTGTTAGTTATAAAACTGTATAATTTTTACCTAGAAGAAGCGACTAACGCATTCAGAAATGCAAAATCAAGGATGCGCTGCTTTTCCCCATATGCGCCGTTTAGCCCCAGTTTACGGTATACTAAAGTGTTTCGAATTTCAAAATGAATTTTTGAAAGTTAGTGGTGTCCTGGGAAATTTACTTTTAACGCCGGGAATGTAAACTGCAATTTCATCTCAAATCTATCACTTCCTTCCTCTATTTTGAGGAATCACAAATTCCTTTCGCGTTTTATCAAGATTGGTAGTCGACGCCACACGTGTCACGTTCCAACTCTATACAGAATAGATACTCGACCCAAAATTCAATTCACATTCGAACTCTTCGCCCACAGTTGAAAAGAAAAATCTTCAATCGAACGTTACTGTACCATTCAAAATATTTCTATCAAAAATCGAATGCATACTAAACTTATAAATATCAATGTTTATCAGGATTTTATTTTATATTTGCGAGACGATGAGAACCCTTCTTTTGATTTCAATCTTTATATACTACAGTAAAAATGAAAAAAGTAGGCTTCTGAAAAATAAATTTAAACAATTTGTACTCACATATTACATGGGATTTTTTAATGAAATATTTAGGACTGATCGCTTATTTGCTTTAGTATATTAGGAACGCTTATTCTACTTTGACCCTTTTTTCAAAGTTTGATGTATTCATTTTCCATAGAAAACATTCAAACTACTAACATTGAACATTAATTTTGCAAAACAGAACTAGAAAACCAACCAAACTGGAATTTTTCAATGGAAGGAGAAAGCGCATTCTGTAAAATAGAAATCACTATTTAAAGATTAAACAAAAGAGAGCTGGCTCGGTTGCGGATTTCGATGAAAAAATTTGTTTTCAATTGATATAAAAAAAAAAAACATATTCCCGAGATGGTAAGTGTATAAATACAAGTAAATAATGTTGGATGTAAATCTATTAGTCAATTCCAAGAAATTTGACCCAGAAGTTTAATATCAAAATAACAGGGGTTTTCAAGATCGAATTTGGATAGAGCTTAAAAATGAAATTTTTAATTTTTTGCGAAAATAACAACTTGCTCCCCGTATACGGGTGTGCAAAATAAGAATAAAAAATGTTTTATTAAAAGAGATTATCCTGTTTGAAGAAAATGGATATGGTAGTTGACAATTTCAAAGTGTCAACAATCTAGAACAGGAGCACTACCCGCTGCGGATCGCGATAATAAATTTAATTTTCAGTTAAAATAAAAAATAAAAATATTGTGTCGAGATAATAAATATCTGAATACAAGTAAATGATGTTGAATTTAAAAATGTTTTTCAATGCAAAGAAAGTCGACCGAGAATTTTAATATTAAAGTTGCATGGGTTTTCAAGATCAGCTTTGTAAAAGATTAAAAATCAAATGTTTAATTTTTTGTATAAATACTTGCTTTTTGAATATTAGGAGGTTGAATATAAATAAAAATGTTTTATCGAAAGAAATTATCCTGTTTTGAGAAAATTGATGTGGATGGTGACAAGCTCAAAATTTCAACAACCTAAAAACAGGAGCACTCTCCGCTCCAGATTGCAATAAAAAATTCAATTTTCGGTTTCCAAAAAAAAAAAAAAAAAAAAAAAAAAAACATGCACTCGAGAGAATAGTCATCTGAATACAACTAATTAATATGTCTATATAAAAATGTTTGCCGATTTTAAGAAAATTTACCGAGGATTTTAGTATTAAAATGTCATGGGTTTTTAAGATCGGCTTTGGAATGCCATTAAAAATAAAATTTATAATTTTTTGCAATAATAAAAACTTACGGGATCTGCGGATGTTGAATGAGAATATAAAATGTTTTATCGAAAGAAATGATCCTGTTCCGAGAAAATGTATGCGGAAGTTAACAATCTCAAAATGTCAACAACCTAAGAACAGGAGCACTCTCCGCTGCAGGTTGCAATAAAAAATTCAATTTTCAGTTTTAAAAAAATAATAAAAACATGCACTCGAGTAATTAGTTATCTGAATTCAACTAAATAATATTTCTGTATAACAATATTTATCGATTTTAAGAAAATTTACCGAGAATTTTAGTATTAAAATTCATCGGTTTCGGAGTGCGATTAAAAATCAAATTCATAATTTTTTCAAAAAATAAAAGCTTACGCAATATGGGGATGCTGAATAAGAATACAAAATTTTTTGTCGAAAGAAATGATCCTGTTTTGAGAAAATGGATGTGGAAGTTGGCAATCTCAAAATGTCAACAACCTAAAAACAGGAGCACTCTCCGCTCCAGATTGTAATAAAAAATTCAATTTTCAGTTTCAAAAAAAAAAAAAACATGCACTCGAGAAAATAGTCATCTGAATACAACTAAATAATGTTTCTATATAAAAATATTTGTCGATTTTAAGAAAATTTACCGAGGATCTCAGTATTAAAATTTCATGGGTTTTTAAGATCGGCTTTGGAATGCCATTAAAAATAAAATTTATAATTTTTTGCAATAATCAAAACTTACGGGATCTGCGGATGTTGAATGAGAATATAAAATGTTTTATCGAAAGAAATGATCCTGTTCCGAGAAAATGGATGCGGAAGTTAACAATCTCAAAATGTCAACAACCTAAAAACAGGAGCACTCTCCGCTGCAGATTGCAATAAAAAATTCAATTTTCAGTTTAAAAAAATAAAATAAGAGCATGCACTCGAGTAATTAGTTATCTGAATACAACTAAATAATATTTCTATATAAAAATATTTATCGATTTTAAGAAAATTTACCGAGAATTTTAGTATTAAAATTCATGGATTTTCAAGATCGGTTTTGGACTGCGATTGAAAATCAAATTCATAATTTTTTCCAAAAATAAAAGCTCACGCAATATGGGGATGCTGAATAAGAATAAAAAATGTTTTATCGAAAGAAATCATCCTGTTCCGAGAAAATGGATGTGTAAATTAACAATCTCAAAATGTTAACAACCTAAAAACAGGAGCACTCTCCGCTGCAGATTGCAATAAAAAATTCAATTTTCAGATTAAAAAAATGAAATAAAAACATACACTCGAAAAAATAAGTTATCTGAATACAACTAAATAATATTTCTATATAAAAATATTTATCGATTTTGAGAAAATTTATCGAGAATTTTAGTACTAAAATCCATGGGTTTTCAAGGTCGGCTTTGGACTGCGATTAAAAACCAAATTTATAATGTTTTCCAAAAATAAAAACTTACGCAATATGGGAATGCTGAATAAGAATACAAAATGTTTTATCGAAAGAAATGATCCTGTTCCGAGAAAATGGATGTGGAAGTTAACAATCTCAACATGTCAACAACCTAAAATACGAACACTCTTCGCTACGGATTGCGACAAATTATTCAATTATCAAAAATCAAAAAAATTCTTTTGAGATAATCAGTATCTGAATGTGAGTGAATAATGTTTAATCATAATAATGTTTGTCAATTCTAAGAAAATCAGCTGATAATTTTAATATTAACATTTTATGGGTTATCCAGATCGGCTTTATATAGCGAATAAAGATTGAATTTTCAATTTTCTGCGAAAATAAACACTTGTTCCCGGCATATAAAGATATTAAATAAGGATTGAAAATGCTTTATCAAAAGAAATTTGCCTGACTCGAGAAAATGGATGTGGAAGTTGACAATCTTAAAGTGTCAACAACCTAAAATAGGGCACTCTTCGCTGCGGATTGCGATAAAAGATTCAATTTTCCATTAAAATAAAAACATGCTTGCGAGATATTAAGTACCTTAATATAAATACATAAATAATTTTTGATATAATAATGTTTGTCAATTCAAAGAAAATCGACCGAGAATTTTGATAATAAGATTTTATGTGTTTTCAAGATCGGATTTGGGTATCGATTGAAAATCGAATTTTCAATTTTTTGCAAAAATAATGAAATTTAAATAAAAAATTATATCCCGAAAATTGTATCGTACTCCACAGATACAAGTTTTATAGATACACTTATGATACTGTAACTTTGGATTTAAGAAACGTGAACAAGAATAATAAATTTTTCATTAATCTTTTACATTTTCTAAAATATTTCCATTGATTAAAATTGTCGATGTACTTTAAAATGATATTGTAGCAATATTTTAAATGCTCACTGTATTACCTGTTATAAGAAATAGTACCAGCAATGTAAGTAACATCCAGCAAAAATGCTCTTGTGCTAGAGTTCGGATATGGAATAAGTATTTGACATTCAAATAAGTGTTTCAAAAAATATTCGACACATATTTAAAAATCAACGTTTGAAATAAACATTTAAGATGTAAAAACTGTAATTATGTTAAACAACTTATATTCGGTTGTCTTATTTGCAAACCTCTAGAATGGGTTTCTATCATAAGTCTGATGAAACTTGTTTAGAGTCTGAACTTCGGAATCTTTTCTTTTTTAAAAAGGTGATGAAAGTCAAGGGAAAAAAATCAAGAATCCAGTTCAAAGGGGATAGTACGTGTTTTGGGACACAAAGTGTAGCCACATTTTACTGTATGTAGTATGCACCCAGGAGTGCAGCCAGCCTTCCTCATGAAGTGGCTAAGCCATCGTATTAGCATGTATATTGCGTCACGTCGACACGTGGCGACGACCGACATCCCTCGCCGGAAACTACCTTGAGTTGCTTCCCTTTTATCGGCGACGACCTAACACGATCCCACTGTTATTTTTTTCACCCATTTCAATTTCAAATCCATGAACCAAAAATGACTTTGAAAATACTCTGGTATAAAAGAGTAGCTCTATAAAATTTAGAAAAAATATTCATAAAAATATTACAAAATACACTATCATTGGAAACAAATAATTATTCAACAGTAAATAGATTTTTTGCTTCAAATTTTTTAGTATTAAAAAAACAGCCACCTATCCGTCTATACTGCTGAATAACGGCTGCTTAACCTATGCAAAATACTACATTTCTATCATTTTTAGTATCCAATCGCTTATGAAATGCCACTTTTTATAACAAAATGATTAATAGATAATGTTAGTTGTAATAAATAAAAAGAATTCAATAAAGGAATGAAATTTAAGATGAGATTAATTAAAAAATTTTCAAGACTGTCACGATTAAAATTTTAGATTGAACAATTTTAGGCCTGAACAAAAATTTTGATTTATAATATATCACGCTTGAAGTCAATATATATTTATTTCAGTATATTTCTCATTATCACAAACAAATAATATAAACAAATGCAAAGATCAAACAATTTTTGAAAGTTTGAGGTACTTTTTTGTGAAAATTTGGTTTCAATTGGTTTTCCAGTGATATTCCAAATCAGTAAATTGACATTAAATTATTATTGGATTTTTATAAACAAATGGGATTAACAAATTCACTGTTCGTGCAATTTTTTAAAACTTGAAGAAATTTTTTAAAATTTTTGTTTTAATTATTTTGACAGTGATATTCATTGACATTTTGTGAAAAATGCGATTGTTACAATCAAATAGCATAAGCAACTTCGCTGATTGTGTATTTTTGAAAGTTTAAGGTACTCTTTTTAGAAACTTGTTTCAATTGGTTGATTGGATTAAATTAGTTAAAAACTTGATCGACTTTAAATAAAGAAAAAAGACCTCCAAACAGAAACAAACAGAACTGTTGATTAACCCACATTTTGAATTTGTTTATAACAACCACGTCTTTCATAAAATGTCAAAATTCCGTTCTGGAATATCACTTATAAATCAATTAAAACAATATTTTCAAAAAAGTACCTCATATTTTAACAAATTTCACAAACATCGAAATTTGTTTATGACATTTATTCATAACAATCACATTTTTCATCAAATGTTAATTTGGTACTACGAAATATCACTGGCAAATTAATTGAAACAAATTTACAAAAAATGTATCTTAAACTTGAAAAAAATGCACAGACAGCGAACTTGTTTATGCAGTTCAATTATAACAATCATATTTTTCATCAAATGTCAATTTACTGATTCAGAATATTACTACTAAACTAATTGAAACAAATTTCCAAAGAAGTATCTCAAACTTTAAAAAATTGTACAAACCACGAATCTTTGTTAAGATATTAGTTTATAAAAATCAAATTTTCTACCAAATGTCCATGTTCTTCTCCGGAATAGCACTGTCAAACACTATAAAAAAAAGTGCACCGGAACCTCGATTTTGTGCAACTAAAATTATGCAATTCATGCGCTAAGAGTGCGACTCTCATGCTGTTGGTCACGCTTGACTGAACATCGCCTTTCTCTCTGACCCGCGGCTGCCCTCATCACAAACCTGCGAAGGACATCAGTTTTAGGAATACATAAACACAGTTTACTAAAATAGAGGTTCCAGTGTACTACAAACTTTAAAAAATTGCTCAAACTCTGCATTTGTTTATATTATTTGTTTACAACAATGAGAAATATACTCTTATTCATTTCTACAATGCTTTTACATGGCTTTCATTTGTATTACTGATAAAAGTCACTCTATATATATTCAAAATTGTTACAAAATCTCAGACTTCTGTTTGTATCAATACCATTGTTAGTAACAAATCACTTGTTCATTATAATCTCTCTATTTGTATTTTGTGAATCTGCATTTATGGATTACACATTAATGTCACTCAAGTCAAAGAGAATGTTGAATATTGAAATTTATGAAACTTGGGTATATTTTACAAATGATGAAAAAAATGGTAATTTACGATGTTTTCAATACCCAATAAAAAAACATTGTATATAGATATTCCACCTACACGGAAAAAAATATTCATGCAACCAAATATTATTCTTTCGCTCAAGAAAATTTTTGCTAACTCAACAAAGAATTTTATTGGCTTAAAAAATATTACGTTAGAATAACAAAACGTTTTGGTACGTAAATTAAAAGTTGGCGAAACCAAAATTATTATATCTATTTCCTCTGTTTGAGTTTTTATAAATTTTAAAATTACCCGCGCTTTTTTAGGATCTTGAGTTCACCAATCGGAACGTGGCGTGGAACAATGCCAGCGCCCTCAGCCGTTCGTTTACCTCGGTATTGTTTTTCTTTTTTTGGAGGACGCGTAATGGAATAACGGCGTGAATCGCGCAAATGCAAAATAAAGCAGCAAGTGAATAATAGTGATTTTTATAAAGAACGTCAAACTCATACTTTAAGGTCTGTTTTTCAAAAAGTAGTTTGACATAAGAATAGCGGAAGAGGAATGCGTCGAAAATTTTATTTTTACACCATCTCATGCAAAAATTCCAGCTTCCGCATTTAGGAACAAAATAAAGTTTTTTATCTTCATTAAAATAAAATTACAAGTTCAGCAGATGAACAAAATGCCTTATTAGTATGTTATTCATGAAAAGTTCTCTTTTTAAGTTAATCAGGCATAATTAATATTGCCTTACTGGGTCGCCTAATTGGGCATAGATACAACTCCCCGGTCTGTAAATATGAATCAGTGAAAAATTCACTGATTGAAATAGTAGTTAGACATTTTACTGATTAATCAGTGATTCCCGACAAATTTACTAATCAATGCAGTAATGCCAGAATAAATCATGTGGGACATAACCTCTAAGTTTTAAAGTAAAGCGTTGTTATTCTTTTACTTAAGTAGCAAAAATAATTTTGTAATTAAATAAACTTGTGAATTTTTGGACTGTACTCTTTAAATCTGAATAAGTAGAAAACTACTAACTGGTAGTAGTTTTCTACTAATTCAAATAGTGCCGATTCGTTTACTAGTAATTAGTAAAAATTTACTATTTCAATGAGTAAGAATAACTGACTAGATGAATTAGTAACTATATCCACTAAAGGAATTGGTAAATGTATTGCTGGTTACTATTTTAAACGGTGGTTTCAAGTAAATTAGAAAACTTATTTTACTATGAAGAGAATTTTATTCAAATACATTAATCTATTAATTTTAATAATAATTCAAAGAAATTTCCATTTTTTCTTCTTATACTTAAAACTCAGTGCATATTTAGGTCAAATTAATGTGGGTCCTGTATTAAATTCAATTTGAACCGTTGCAAATTCCTAATGTTCATAGTAAACATATTCCATTTCAAACAAGATAGGTAAATTTTTAAACAAATATTTGAATTTGGGATCAAAAAGATTAAATTTCTACCAAAAAACGATTTTTCAACAAAATACATGAATTCTCAACCAAATAGTTGAATTTTTAACTAAAAAATATCAGTTACCAACCAGAAATGAAATAGTTAAATTTTCAGTTAATAAATTAATTTTTCAGAACAAAAATTTTAAACTAAAATGATAAATCTTTAACTGAAATAGATGAATTCTGATCCAAAAGAATGCATTACTAACAAAATAATAACTTTCAACCCAGTAGTTTTTATCCTCAATCTAAAAGATGAAATTTCAACTAAAATGATGAATACTTAACTGGAATACTTTAATTATAAACCAGAAAGATAAAGTTTCAAACAATAAAGTTAATTTTGAAACATAACGAATAATTTTCTACCAAAAAAAAACGTTTTTTCAAGAAAAGAGATGAATTTTCAACTAAAAAAGGCAAACTTTCAACCAAATAGTTTAACTTTCAGTTAAAAAAATTAATTTTCAACAAAAAAAATTCCTACAAAAAAAAAGACAAACAAATTTTCAGCCAAAGTGATAAATTTTTTAATAAAATGATTACTCTTTTACTGGAATAGATGAACCTTCAACTAGAAGAGATACATTTTAAGTCAAATAGATGAATTTTTAACAAAAGAGTTTACCTTTCAACCAAAAAGTTACATTTTCAACTAAAATTGTACATTTTTAACTGGAATACTTGAATTTTCAACCAAAAAGATGAATTTCCAAACAAGAAAATTAATTTTTACACAAAAAGATTAATTTTCTACCA
>CAKNWT010330745.1:0-26131 GCA_932066315.1 Andricus coriarius | reverse complement strand
CTTCCCTGCATTTTCCTTCATTTTCTTCAACTTTCCTGCAAGATTTCTCCTCGTATAAAGTAAATCTATGTGTGAGCTAAGCTCTGACTGAAGGAATTAACTATTTAACTATGTAGCAATTAAATAAGTAGGTAGCGGTACAAGAATTACAGTCAACATATATATATATGCCATTGCTCGCTGACGGTTTACGTGATCCCGTACACAATATCCTGTGTCTCAATCAGTTCTTTGAATTATTGTTTTAACACTTTTTCTGAGTATTCAGCTTCATACTACCTAGGGCAAATGCATGTTGAACAAATGCTTTATTTTGCTTCTACTTATTCCGGATACTTGTGGAGGAGGGCTTTATGCTTGGAGTACTGTAGTGTTGGATGGTAGTGTGAGGGTTTAGCAAATGCTCATTTTTTATATCTAAGATTTTAGTGAGGGGTGGGTTCTACCTATGTTATATTTATCTAATCTTAATTTTTCAAAATCTCGATATTTAAGCATACTAAATGAATATTATTGAATTAGCAAATAGTTCTTGGAGGTAACAAGAAATTTGTTTTCGCAGATCACTTTTTTCATTTCGGCGCCATGCCTCGTCATACTTCGGCGCTTCCTGAGGTTCTCGGATGACGCGTTAACCTGAGAGCTTGGTCTTTTAGGGGCAACAACACTAGCCCTCGTGGGCGCAGTTCTCGAAATCTACCGGTCGAAGACGATGAGTCTCGTTGCCCTTCTATGGCAGTACAACCCCCTCGTGCCTCTCGTCCGTCTCAAAACTTGGACGTACGTCTTGAGGAATTTGTTCCTCAGCCTCAGCCTGACTTATCTTAGCTTGCTCAGGGTCGTGATCTAAGTCAAAAAACATTGGGATCTGCCCCCACTCCCCGGTAATCCGAACGTGTCCACGTGCCTTCCTTCCAGGTGGTAATGGGGATTTTCGGGAGGTTCAACCTGAGAATTTTTTGCAGTGGACTAGGCCTGGAGATTCTCTGCTTCTGATATACCCGAACTCGGCTTCTTTGCCCTTGATGGGTTTCCTTGAGAGTACTGTTGCGGACAGGATTGACAGATTTTTAGGAATGGCCAAAATTGATGAAAATTCTCTATTCCAGCAGATCGGAGGCGAATACCCTTGCTGCCTCTCCTAAAATTGAGGGGATGGGGTAGAATGTATATATTCCCCCTTCCTTGATTGTTAAAAAGGCCATCGCTAACGATGTACTCACCAGGTACTCGATTCAGGAAATCTTCAAAAGAATTTCTCTATAAGCTCTGCAAGCAATAGCATCGTTAAGGCGGAGAACCAACATCACTGTTATTTCTGCCGGGGATTCCGACATGCATCAGACCAATGCAGGTGATTTCTCAGTTTATTCGTATGATTTCGCGATCAAGAGGTATCGTTTTTGGAACAGCTGCAAGTAAAAAGAAGGAGAGAGAAGGTTGGATGAGATAAGCACTTTTCGCCAAAGAAGTCGCAATCCTGCGGCATCCTCTCCCAACCTTTCTCCATCTGCCCCTGTTCCTTCTCCTCAACGTGGGAATATTTTGATTCAGAGCAGATCCCAAAATGTTTCTCCGTGAGTCTTGGATTATTCTCGCCACTCTCAAAGTTCATTCAGAGAATGGGCTACTGATCTCTTAGAGAATAGTAGCCAAACAAATACTCAACTTACAATGGCATTGTCGGGCCTTGACAGTGAGAGACTCTTCACCTATATTGGTGACCTCCTGGATAGGATTGATCTGGACTTTCAGGGCTTCAGAAGTGGGTAAGAATTCCTTTGTTAATTGCATTTTGGTCTCTTTTATTTTTTTACAACTTCAGGCAAAATTCTTGTTTTTTCGATTTCTGAATCTGGTCCTGTGAGTTAGCTTGGATTGAGCTTTGTTTGAACGGGAGAGCTATACGTGGGTACGGAATTTGGAATATGTGAGTTTGTTGATCGTTTTCTTTAGCCCGAAATTTCTCTGTTGTTCAGTGGAGATTCTGGAACACGTGGGAATTCTTCAAATTTTGGCGGCAGACTGTTATTATATACTGTGCAGTAACCACGCTTCCTAATCAATATTTGATTCTTTCTTCTGTTCTCTCTTTCTATAATTCCAGGTTAAGAATCTATGGACCCTATGTAGGTTATCACAGTACCGAATTTAATGGTACTATTTACTCAAGGAGTTTGCGTTCTTAAAATTGTTATGTATCTTGCCCTCCTGGATAAGGGTTTCCACGTAAATGAATGTAAGTCTTTTTTTAAAGCTTAGTTAAAGTCTTCTGAACAGGAAAATGAAAGACTATTATTTGATTCTGTTAATTAGAATTCATCATTCTTTTTTTGAATAAATTTTACTGGCAATTCTGTGTTAGAAGAAATGTTATATTGTTGTGTTGTTAAATCCTATAAATTCTATTTTCACTCTACAGAAGGGAATAATGACAGATTTTGATTTGATTTTGTTAATTAGAATCTATAAGGGTAGCTATTTTGAATTGTTCCTTCTTGTCTTTTTTTATATACAATGTTAAAGTATTTGTTTGAATCTTTATTTTCAGATTTTATTTCCTTGGGCCACTGTAATCTTAGTGAAACATCGTGAATTCTTTTCTGAGTTTATTTTACTGGAAATCCGATATGAGAAGGAATGTCACTCTGCCAATTTATTTGATTTTTCTAATCTTCAGGTACAAGAATATAAGGTCAGATTTATGCTATCTACATTTTATTCACAAATTCTATTCTGTTGATTAGGAAGCGTAAGGCTTGTTTTTAACCTATTTGTATGCGGCTTTTTTTCTTATTTCTGGTTATTCTTCTTGATTTTTATTGTAATCTACTTAAATTTCTATTTAAGCTAACGGGTTTTTAAACTCTCTTTCATTAATTGTATCTTTGAGGATTTTAACGAGCTAAAGAGATGGATTTTTGCTTTTAAGTGCACTATTTGCTTGTTATTGTTTCTGCAAGTCTAGATATTAAGTTAGAATAGATAAGTATATCTTATTCTAAGCTCTTTGTTTATCTTAGAAATTTCAATCTTAAGTATTGATGGGTACTCGCCCTTCATTATCGCATAACTAGGTTTTTGGAAATAATCTTAGCTCGCGCTACGAGAGCATAGGACAATTCTAAGTAACTCTAATACGTTTGCTAGCTTCAATCAGTTGAAATTTTTGTTTGTATCCGGTAGGAGGAGCGAGATTGAATCTCCCCTCTTTGAAAATGAATTGGATCTTCTGTGTATCACAGAGACCTGGCTGTCTAAGGAGCTTCACTTTAAGATTCCGGGGTACTTTACCTAGAGGTCGGATAGACGGGATGGACGAGCGGGCGGTGGTGTTCTCATTCTCGTTAGGGACAAATTTTCCATTGACAGGATGGACTTGGAGGGTCCCTGGTCTGGGGAAATTGACGTGGTGGGCATCAATTTGTCCTCCTCCTTAGAAAGATCGCGGTTGCGGCTGTTTATGCACCTCCAGAAGCTAGGGTCCGCTACGACGACTAATTGAGTTTGATTTTTAAAATAAGTTAGCGTTATGCGGTGCTCCCGCAAACCCATCTACACGGGCAGGCAGCTTGACCTAGTTTTTTGAGAGCCGGGCTTCAGCAAGATTGCCTCGTACATGGTGGGGTGCAACTCTTATTCTTTTGATCACCTTCCAGTCTTCTGTAGATTTGATGCGACTCCTCTTCTTGCATCTCTGGATATTCCTTTTTAATAGACAGATAAAGGATTTAGTCCCGGCCCTCTCTGAGGCCTTGTTGAAAGGCGAGAGTCCGAGTTCGATCTACGAACGCTTCATCAACGTGGTTTTCGAGGCTTTAGAGGCTAATGGTGCGAGATGGCACAGGCCAGAAGGAGCGCAGCACGGAAAAGATTCATGGCTTACCAGACATGGGAGCTAAGGGCAAAATACAAGGTTGTCGATAATGAGGTCAAACGGTGTGGACATGACATGGAAATGAGGCTAAATGGGCAGGGAGACATGAAAATGTTGCTGTAATTGTAAGCTGGACACGGCGGTGTCTGCCCTGTGTCTGTCCTGTGTTGGCGCGTTCATGTTCAAGTGACAGATAACCTTCAAATTCACAAAATCGTAGATATAATTGTAATCGTTAAAAAGATCGAATACTCTGCGAATTTTACGATTATCTGGCACTTCAGAATAAACGCACTAGATGACACGGGATGGAAATGAGGTAAGCTGGATAAGAAGATATGGAAATGTGGAACCTTGGAGAGAGAGAGAGAGAGAGACATGCAAATGAGGCAGACTCAACCGCAAGACATGGAAATAAAGGTATATGAACAAGAAGACATAAAAAAGACGAAACATGGACAAGGAGACATAGAAGTGTTGCAAACTGGACCGATACACATCGAAATAAGGGAAGCTGAAAGATAATATGTGGACATAATATAGGCAAGCTGGAGAGGGAGTCATAAAAATGAAGTAAGCTGGACGGGAAGAAACGGATATCAGAAAAGCTGGACGCTGATGCATGGAAATGAGTAATAGAAAGTCAGAGGAATAAATAGTAAATGCAAAGGGAAATAAATTGCTAGAGTTTCCTGAAGGAAGGAAGAAAGAAAGAAGAGCGAAATGTTTTTGAAGGCGGCGGCTTGATTTCGGATTATATAATAATAAAAGGTACTGAAAATGTATGTTTAATCCCAAATATTAGAATTAAAGCAATAGAGTCGGATTACTTCCCAGTAGTATTTGTCTTGGAAATTGATACAGAAGTTACAAGAAACGCAATGAAAGAAGTGAGGAAATCAAAAATGACTAAAGAGAATAAGGGGGGATAGTACAAAGGTAGACGAATGTGAAAAAAATGAAGAAAAAAAACTTTGGAAATCAAAAAAAGCTTTGGAGTGGAATTATAGATGGAAAAAGTTTAATGATTGTATATGAGAAACGAAAGATAACATTTTATTATGTTTCTCAACATATACTAATGTTTCCATTGCGTAGTAATTAATTTTCGCCTATCTAAATTTTAGATAATCATGTCATAAATCTTGTGGGCTTTCAAAAAATATGTGACGCTTTTATCTAATGATTAACTTCTCCCGCTTTTTCTAATGTATGTGTATGTAACTTTAACATTGGCGTATCCTTCGATGATTACCCTTCTACTTCTAAAGGCGTTATATATTTTTTAAACGGTCCAATAATGTCATCCTCCGACTTCAGTTTGGGAAAAACAGCACTGAGAAATACAAATAATTTAGGAGAATAAATAAGATAGCGTCTATAGTTATATAAACTCAAACATTTTCAACAATAATCATTAGTTGTGCTCTTATCGACATTTTTCGTGAGCGGATTCCTTTAAAAAAATAAGAATGCTGATTGATATTATGTGCTTTATCTTCGCGATTTTCCCTAATCCTATTGGTAAATATAATAATATCTGTACTTTATTTTTCTTTCCTAATATCACTATATTAATTTTTTATTCTAAATTATTTAAAGAACTATTACTCTTTTTTCAGTGTTTATTTTGTAGGTCCTATTTGAAATGATCAAATTTGGAACTTTTTTTAGTGTAATTCATTTATGAGGGATTATAATTTTAAATTCCTTAATTTTGATTACATGAAATTAAAACTCATTAATTTATTTAATTCCTATAACTAAAATTTAAAATTTTTGAAGTTTCGAGGTCGATACTTGTTACTGTTTATTTATTGTAACTCATCGTACCTTACCAAAAGTTTTCGTAATTTAAAAAATGTTTATAATTGAAGTTTCGGGCCGGTTGTGGTTTTCCGGTCAGTCTGAGATTTCGGGTCGGGTTAAGAAACCCGATAACCGGCCAAGCCCGATGCCAACCCGACCCCAACCGAAGTCAATTTACACATCACTAATTTCATACAAGTATCGAAGGACAAAATCGTCTCGCAATTTCCCTCAAACAACACGCAAAATAGCTTTACACTTTACAAATATAATGCTAAACATTCCCCAAATGCATGTATGTCCTAGATTTACGCAAATTCTGCGGAATCATAGTTATAGTTTTTTTGTGAAGAAAATACCAACGTTTAAAAAATGTAATCCTCTCTTTGCTTTTCCAGAAGTAAGTTCTTCTTCGATAACAAATCATAATCCTGACTGGTCTATTTCTCCTGAACCTTATCTTCGTGAAAGGTCCAGGTCTCCTCCTGGCGAGCGTCCTCCTGGCGAGCGTCCTCCTGGCGAGCGTCCTTCTGGCAAGCGTCCTTCTCTCTCGAGGTCCATGGTTCCTCCTACAAAGCTTCCTTCTTCTGACGGACGTGGTTGTGGAATTGAACAGCTTTCATTTATTCGGCTTACTCCCATTAATTATCAACGGCTTACATTCGAACTTCGAAGATACACTTTTCCTGCTGATAAACAACTTGAGTTAAGATTAGGATATATTGCATATGAGCCTGTGCCAACCAAAGAACAAATTGTATTATCAACATCCAGTGGTGAAGTCTTTGCAATATTGGAGACTCATAATGTTCTTGCTGGAATCTATATATATCATAATCGTGCTTATAGACGGGCGAAAATAAACATGGAAAACGGCACGGTTATCCCATTGACCCGTGAAGAAGTCGATGCCACTCCAGTAGGTGTCCGCCGTCCAATAAAATTGAATTATAGAGTAGAGATTGTTGTAATATTATCACTTTGAATGAAAATCTACATTCAGCTTAATTAAATATTATTGGAATTTAATAAAAACAGAAATTAGAGCGCAAAATAAGCTTGGAAAGATTAAACATTAATGTTTAGATGTATAAAAAAAAGATTTGATAGTAAATATTATACTTTTATTAAGCTCCATACAGTTATAATGTTCTATTCAGTCAATTTTTCAAATCTACACGAAGTATGTTACTTATTTTGTTGTTCACAAAGCAGACTAGAGGAAAAGATTCATCTTGAAATAGAGAATTAACTTTGACTGAGTTCTCTTAATTTAATGTATAACCAGCTTACACTTTTAAAGGAACTTACATGTACTTAAGAATTTGAGCGAAGTAGGTGAAAGTTTTTCTGGTCAGCAATATTGGGAAACATAAGTGTCTTATAGAAACTGATTTCTACATCTAGACAAAATATATTTGACAATTCTTGGTCCCCGCCGCACGAATAAAAGAAAACGGGGGTCTCGAGCGATACTTTTTTAAATCAATTTGGCGTTGGTGGATTAGTGATATCTCTGAAGAAAAGAAGAAGAAATTCACTGTCAGGTTCATCCCTTTTGTTCCAGATAGCAAAGTTCTTTCAGAATGAGATTCCATTTGCGATTCTTGCCGACTGTTTTTCCGAGATTCAACGGCGTCAACAAGCAACTCATCTTTACCGGAAGTTATCATTAACCTGACTCTGAAAAGAGCGTCAGCATCTCACAAAAACTGCGTTTTTGGTTGCACATCGAAAAACATTCATATAATATCACAGGCCGCCAGAGATCAGGTCCTGGTTAACCATCGCTTTAATTTACATGAAGGGTCACGTTGTTGCGATGAACATCTTTCAAATGAACAGTAAGAGCTTTTATCACAAACAGAAAAACTCCGAAAACTGACTGACAAATAGCAGTTTTTTTTTATTTTGAGTTCATTGCTGATATGTATGAATCGTAGGTAGAGCAATGGACTAGTCTTAACAAAAACCAATTTAACAAATATTCTGTCTTCACTACCATCTCTCGCCGGACCGGGGCAAAAAAATTAAAGTACAGCACCAGCACTTTATTTATCAAAACTTCATACGAGTGACGCTGATTGACGGTTGTCCTCACTCTTTGATACACCTCGTTCATCAACGGAGCGATTGATGAATAAAGCAAGGAACTCCCTGCTGAAATATTTTTTTCCTCTCTACCTAGGTTTTTTGTCGAGTTTTTCCCAAATGATAAGTTAATTACCGTTTGGGATGGATCTTGTATTTACATTCAGAAGAGTTTTAATTATGGATTTTAGCGAAGATCCTTTAGCATGTACAAACATCACCCTCTGATAAAACCTTTTGTTGATGTCGTAGCAGATGTGTTTGGCCCCTTTTTAAGCCAACACATCTGATGCAACAATAATGCTTGAGCTCTTTGTAAATAAATCTGGCCTTCGCTCTTTCTTTATGGAAGGCATTGTTTTCCTCGTAGATCGAGGATTCAGAGATTGTGTTGCTATTATGAGGCAAACCTGTCTCGCCTTTTCAAAAATGCCGATTTGTTGTTGAAGCCGTCAATGGACGATTTAAGCAATCTTTCCGATATTTCGATAAGGTGTGTCAAAATAAGACTTTTCCACATTTGATGGGCGACTATCGAATTGCGGCTTGGATCGTTACCGCCTAACATCAGGGCATTGAGCCAGATATCGTCGATGGCCAGAAAATCGGTTAATTTATGCTTGCTAAAGTCTCAGAGCCCAATCGATTAGCTTTATTAGTCGAAAGCCAACGACTAAATAGGCAGTCTGCAAACTTTTAGAGTAAGAATCAGATTTCATTAGAAGACTTCCCAATACTATCGCTGGACGACTGGCGAACTTTTGACTTGGATCATATCAATTGATGCAAGCAAGATCCTATTATTCTGAACATGTGAGTCCTGGTGGAGTTTATGAAGTTCAAGTCTGCAGACATGCTGGACCCCTTTCTGTAAACTTCCATGGTATTTATAATACCAAACTGTTGGGTGCTGTGTACATCTAATGACAGTCATTTGGTTCTTAGGATGGGGTAGGTTGCATTCCGAAATCAAAGAACCAGCCAAATTCCTCAATAATATCTTTGCAGTATTTGAAAAAATTCGGACGAAGACGATAATACGTGAACATTTGAATTTATAGAAAACAGTCTATATCGTTTGAAGGACAGACCGGGCAGCTTCGGTCCCATAGACTTTTTTCATGGCTTGGTGAGTACTTTACATCAGTACAAGTTTTATCCTGCGAGGCCAGGGGGCCACGTCCCATAAGGATTTGGGTATGCTCCTTTATATGGATGAGGGAAAAGTAAGGGCGGGGACGGGAGGAAGAGAAAAAAGGTGCGATTATATAATATCAACACTGGACAAATATTGTACGACGTAAATATACATAAACTGTCATTGCTCGGCAGTGCCTGTTTATTCCGCTAGATGGCACACTAAGGCTAAATCACTGCGGCCAACTTGAAATTACATTAGAAAATTTCAGTGCAGTGAATTAAAGATTAGGAAGCCTTCCACCTCCATGAATTTTCAGTCTTTTTTTCACGCATCCCCTGTTTTTTGTTAGCTTAGTGTAAAGCCCAAAAATTGGCCAAAAGTCTCGCGAAACCTCAGGGCACGGAGCGACCCAAAGATGAAGGCCTTCTGTATCTTCCCTGCGAGTGTGTTAGCATTTCGTTGACGCGCAGGGATGCTTTTCAGGCTATTAACCAGTGAAAGCTTGAAACCTCCAACAGCACCGATGATTGGGACGATTAGCCTAACAGAATGTTCCAAGTATAACCGTCGAAAATCCCTTATAATGTCTTTATACCTCTCTTTCTTTTTATTCTCATCGGCTGTGATGTTCTTTTCGGCTGAAGCGGAAAATACTATAACGAACATTGTTCGCTTCTCGAAGTCAAGGCGTACTATGTCAGGCCTCGAGTGCAGCACTTCTTATTTTCGACAATTGACTCTATTTCCCTAGAAGCGTTTGGCGTAGTAGTGATTGAATGAAAACCTCCGTGCCCCACTTCAATTCGGGTAATTCGGTTCACGAAAGTTTTTCTCAAGTGCTTTCTTGATGCGGGCCTTTGGGAGTGAGTGCTCAAAATGGATAATGTTTGATGCATTGGGCTCACTCCTGGTATTGAAGTCAACGCCAAGTCTTTCAGCAGCCTCTTTCGCTGTTTTGTACAGAAATGCTCCTCCTTTGTCCAGTTGTTCGAGTTTTCTGACTATTTTGAAAAGAGGGTGTCGTCCATTTGCGACTATATGTGCTGTACCCAAAATAATCATGTTGAAAAGAAATTTAAGAGTAAGTATTCCGTGACCACCTTAACGGCGTGACATGTGCAGTCGCGGAACAAACGACTTGAGGTGCATGCATTTGTGCATGTGCATAACTTTTTGTGGTCCGATATCGAGGGATCTGAGCTCGTCCTTCGTCCATGGAACTACTCCAAATGAATAGAGTACTATCGGGACGGCAAGCATATTCATTGCATATACTTTGTTCCTTCTCGATAGTTTGGAGGACCAAATCTGTGAGATAAGATGTTTGTATTTACATCGGAGGACATTCTTAATAGATGTTACGTCCTGAATGCGGGTCTCTTCACCACCAAGGTGTTCTATAGCGCATTTTTCTAACTTAAACTGTATTCCAATCTGTTGAGGATACTTTTTGACAATCTCTAGAGCTAGATTTTGTTGCTCTTTATGTTTAGCATAGATCTTTAGATCACATATGCAAAATACATGAGTGACCTTATGCACAAAAAAATACGCCCATATTACTTCGCAGAGGTATTTATGTTAAGTGTTATAATTCTTAATTTCAAACATGCAAAGAATACAATAGAATTCAAAGAATCAAAAGATATTTTAAAAATTGGAAAGAATTCAAAACATTTTTTAAGAATTGAAAAGAGTTTAAAGAACTTGAAGAATAAAACAAAAAATGTTATCATGTTTTTCAACAAATCCTGAGATTTTCATTACATAGTAATTGATGTTTATTCATCTAAATTGCACATAATAATGTCATAAATCTTAAGGGAGTTAAAAACTCGCGTAACACTTTTTTATAGCATCTGCATGCAACTTTAAAATTCGCGTAATACCCGCGGCTTACAAATACAAATAATTTAGAAGGCCGTAGAATATAGAGACTACAGCTATATAAACTAAGACATTTTTAACAATATTCATTAGTGAGACTCATATTGAAATTATCCACCAGCGAACTCCTTTATTTAAAAAAAAATGAGGACCCTTTTTTTTATTCTGTGTTTCATCTTCGCGATTTTCCCTTATCCTATGGGTAACTATAATAATATCTAGACTTTCAATTACTTTTTTAATAGCAGCGTATTTATTTCTTAATCTGAATTATTCAAATAACAATTTCTATTTTTGCTTCCTTATAGAGATGTATGAATATGAAAGATTCCGCGGCTAGAGCCGAATCAAGTTACCTACAACTGGAAATAAAGTTATAAAAGATATTTATCATAATTCGTATTTACAATTAAGACTAATTTTAATGTACAAGAAAACTATATATGACACTATCTAAATCTAAATTAGGGGCATCATTTCTCAAGTGACACCACTCTAAAAAACGAAGTCATCCGAGCGGGCTCAAAGTTTGGCTTTTTGGCGTCCTATCGGTTGGCACTTAGTACAAAAAAGTTTTTTACTTTCGACAAATGTTTTCTGAAAAATCAAAAATAAATATGACTTTTTCTCAGATGCATTAAATTTGGTAGATTTCTCTTGCAGCGGCTCATTCACCTGAAATATATTTATATTCTGTTTTTCTGTGTTGAATAAATGTAATCTTGTCTTTCTCATTGCAGAGTTAAGTACACCGTTCGATTTTTTAGCTATTCGCGACCGCGGACCTTCCTCTTTTTCTCTGGAAACAAATCATTCTCCTGAGAGGTCGCTTCTTTCTGCCGAACAGCCTCTTCGTGACAGGTCCAGGTCTCCTCCTGGCGGGCGTGTTTCTTCAAGGCGTATTCCTCCTGTCAGTACCATGGTTCCTCCTGCAATGCTTCCTTCTCCTGACGGACAAGGATGCGGAATTGAACAACTTACTTTCATTCGGCTTACTTCCCTGATGAATCCGCACCGAAAATTCGAGCTTCGAAGATACACTTTTCCTGACAATATACCACTTGCAATAAAGATAGGATATAATCGCTATGAGTCCATGCCAGCCCAAGAACAAATAGTATTATCAACATCCAGTGGTGATGTCGTTGCAATATTGGAGACACATAATGTTCTTATTGGAATGTATATATACAATATGCGCGGTAAAAAAAGGGGGAAAATAAACATGGAAACTCGCACAGTTACCCCATTGACCGGAGAAGAAATTTATGAAACTCCAGTAAGTCGCCGCCGCCCAATCATGATGACTTATAAAGTAGAGATTGTTGTAACATTATCTCTTTAACTGTGGTCTATATTTAACTCTAATAAATATTACTCGAGTTTAATAATCATAAAATTTGGTTAAGATTAAATATAAGATGTGGATTTTACCAAAAATTGTTTTAATTTTCAGTAATAGTAATGTTGAATTTCAAACTTAAGGTCAATGATATCGATTATCATTGAAAATTTCGTTCAATTTGCCTTTATTGTGTCCTGTTCTGTAAGTAGTAATCGAAAATGAAAATTCGATTCAATACTATCAAGACATTAAAACTAGCCCTAACTATGTATTTGTGTTTATTCTACATCTCCACATTACTACACACTACTCCACATCTTTCGGAGAGAGTTAAACAATAGGAGTCTGCTGTTCTACTTTCATTTTGATGACAGCTATTTCAACAGGCAAAAGAAATATACGTACAGGTATTGAACGTTTGTGGTCTGTTAGATGACCATCTCGCAGCTGAGATGTACGGTTCTTTTGTTCCTATTAGTCTCCTTCCCCCTTATTCTCTGCCGTTCAAAACCATGTCAGTGTTGTAATATTATGGGAAGACATTCTTCTCTTAGACTTAAGGTGGTTACAGCTGAATATGTCGAAGAAATTTTGGTTAACAGTGGGATTTTTGTTAAAATGTTTTACACGGGAATGTCCCGGTATACATTAGTCACGGGCGCCTGATTTGATATATTGGCCTATCCTGGTTTTTTACCTTACCATCCACTGACCGGGTTATTATATGACAAGTTGTAGGCTCCGGAAGTAGTAACAGTGATGAGTGTAAGTCCTTTCAGCAAAAAAATAGCACACCAATACAACCAGGAACAACAGAAAATGAGACCACGGAGGAAGTCTTACAATCATGATATTGAACTATTATATTGGAATACAAGCGGTCTCAATAGTATTTACGACCTGGACCAGACAGCAAAAATGCATTCTGGTATATGATATAATAGGAGTCACCGAAATTCCGTTATCAACAACAATGCGAAAAATTCCAATCTTCTTAGAGAAGTATCAAGCAATACAGAGCCCAGCATAGAAGGATCACAGCATAGAGTGAGCTTGATACTTAGAATCAACAAATTCATCAGGGAATTCAGAATTGTTTTTTCTAGCTGTTTCATCCATGGTTAGCCCATATTCTTTCAACAGTTTTGTTTGCAAGCGGAATGCTGGTAAACCAGTTATCCATGCTAACATTTCTGGTAATTTTTTTATCGTTTTAACTAGTTTTTCGAGGAAGTATTTTGCTGCTGGTTGTTTGGCCGGGGTAGTGCCTTTTCCAATATACGGGATTGCGTTGATCATTCAATGAGTTCCGTGGTCATAAATCATAACTATTTTTATTCCGTACTTAGCGGGCTTATGTGGAATGCACATTTTAAAACCCACCCGGCCCCTGAAAGCGAGAAGTTGTTCATCAATGGTCGTGTACGCGTTTGGTTCAAATAGTGTCTTGCATCTTTCGATCAGCTGGTTCCATATGCATATTACGTTGAGTAAAACATTATGTCGTTCAGCAGAGAATATGGAATTGTATCTGTCACCACATAGAACTGTATCATGAAGCTTCTTGACGTTCATAGGATTGTCTTTTTTAGCTCCAGCCAGTATAGTTATACCCAACAGAGCCTTCAATTCAATCATCGTCATATGCTTTAATGTAGAGCTGCTCGAGTTTTTGCATTTTTGCCTCTGTAGATTCATCTCTTCATTTGTATGACGAATAATGGTTTCAATGATTTCTTGAGTGAAAAACGCATCGAAACAATCGACAATTTAGCCCCACCAAAGTATCTTCATCAAGCCTAACTCCTTCGCTTCCATCTATATTCACACTATTAGTTTCCGCCCTCTTCCTATTTTGTTGGGAATCTTTTAGCAAGGCAGTGACCGATTGAGACTGATTGAGCCCTGAGACGGAGGAAATCGCTTTTCTAGTTGTTCGAGACATTCGGCATTGAGGTAGAGGTCGGACAGATTCCTTTATAGCATCCGACAATATTTAATTTTCATCTTCTTCACAAGAATGTTCGAAATCAGGATCAGCATTGGAGTTATTCGAATGTTCAGTGGAAAGCTCTTCTTCTGTAAGACACTCCGTCTCACTGCATTCTGCCTTGTTCATTTGCAGTTCTAATAGTCTAATAGTCTAGTTCTAAAAGTCTATAGTTACTAACTATACGTCTCAAAAAACGCACTCCATTTTCAAAAAGGGTAATGCACTCACCGTGTGTGGCCAATTATCACTCCCTTGTAAGGGATCGTCCATATATTACGTAAGCCGTTTTTGTTTTGTTTATATCGATGTATCCTTCTCAACTTCAAAGCAATTTTGTTCTCGTCTTTATCTAAACAAATCAAAAACGGCTTACGTGATATATGGACGATCCCTGACCAGGCACTGGCCCATTATTGTGCCGGTACCAATGGAAATTTTTCTATGTACTTCTACCGGGGCTTTGGTGGCATGGTGACTCGGAAAAGAGCCGGCGATCTCCTTGAGATGGGTACTTTTCGTTTTCTCCAAGTATAATATACATTTTAAATGTACAATAAGTTTAACTTACAATCAGTTAAATTAATAATTAAGTTAAACAATAGTACTCAATTAGCTACAATATTATTATCTACCGAATCTCTGAAGTCTGCGGTATTTGGCAAACACAGCGACTTGCTGCTTAATTAATAAATAATTATTTTTCGCTGACTTCTGTTATCGGAAGCAAAATTACATTATTTTCTTTCCTTATAACTCTAAACAAATGTCGCACTAGTATATCGGGAACTATAATTAAGTGAACCGCCGACAAATAGCACATTGTGTCAGTTTTAATGATATCCTGAACCTGAATTACATTGTCACAAACTAATCTGAAAACAGTATCGTTTATTTTAGTGGAGAGCGTATTCTGTGTGCTTTTGTATACTCTACCATTATAAATGCATTTCTTTAAGATTCACCTTGAATTAATTGATTATTTGTGGGATCAATAATTTCAGTAGGTGAACCTTTTCCACAAAATGTGACGCCATTAGGACTTCCTGTCAGATAGGTTGACAGCGGACGATGCGAAAAGATTTGCTGACACCCTTTAGCTGCTCTGGTTCTTTAGGATCTAATACAAACTGCTTTAAGATTTGTAAATGACTTTCGAAACAGAAAGCACCGGTTCCCCAGAGAGGGTCAGAATGTCGAACAGATTCGACAATGTGCAATAATAAGTGAACATTGAACTGAACATTGAAAATTCGCAACGTACTAATTCTTCCTCTGTGATTTCCGTTTTCAAAGAGTGAAAATAGTGTTAGCGAGCAAAGAGGAATGCTCCAGACAATCTCCAGGCAAAAAATCTCGTAAACAGGGAACACCGAAGAAAAGTTACCCATATCCCCCAAATCTTTTCTACTAATCCTAGAGGAACGTTATGCAGATATTCTAGTAGAAAGCTCCAAACCATGTCGAAAAATTCAGTGAGATTTAGAAAACTCGAAGCACCCTTAACTCCTTTTATGAAACTTTCATGAATGTTTCTAGGATTTTGCATCTCCAGCAGACGTCGCTGAACGTTCAAAACATCTTCTAGATGAAATTTGTGTGATCTGAATCTAAAGTCAGAATCAAAGGGATATCTCACACAATTCCGATAATATCCCTGTTGATAACACCAACTACACCCGTAGTACCAATTATATTGTACTCTACACTGAAGAATAGGTCGAGCAACGGAATCGACGATTCCAAAAAGAATTTTGAAAGTAAAAGGTATACGCATATCATCTATTTTCAGTTCGATAACTTGTTTACTTAATGGTAGGACAGCTTCATGAATTCTTCTAGGAAAGAATTAATTAGATCAGACTTCGGTTCGTTAGCGGTCATCATTACTTCTGCCAGCATTATGTATTTAAATCTCAAAGGGATTGGAATTTCGTAACTTGAACTAAAGCAGCCGCAAAGTTATCTCTGCCACTGCGTTTCAAAATTGCCCTGTCGAGGAAAAAGTTTAATGTTAAAACAGTGCTACACATTGCAGGATTGAGGCTGCTGTACAAACTTCCATCGCGAAATTTTTAATGATATTTTCGTTGTTATTAACGGGGTTTGGTCTCCTATACAAGTGCAATAATTCCTGTTTCACATCTCTGAGTTTAAATAAACGTTCTATTTGGTATTGCAGGCCGACCATTAAGATGTATTTTCCTTTTCCGGTGGAAAAGTTACATCTAGTGCCACATTTATCGCAAAGGCCTTCAGGATTTTTTTTCTGTTTGTATCGAGTGTGGACTCCTTTTGTAAAAGAAGGGCAATAAAAACAGAACGTTACTTCATCATCGGGAGCGCCAAACATGCCAGAAATTGCGTAATTCGATAAGTTAAGAGTAGCGAAATCAGGGCCTGCGCACACTTTCAAATAAATTCACCAGAGCTAAGCGTGCTTCAAATGAAAGGCCATACCTTAAACTAAATCCCGTAGCCATACTTACGACATCTCGAACTGAAAGACCTGATTCAGGAAAAACGATGCTCCTCTCCCAACGATATCTTGGCTCAGGAACTCTATCGTCGAGGTCATTGTCGAAAAATTCTTCATCGACAAATTCCTCATCGTTGACTTCGTCGTTCATCGGTTCAAATTCTTCCCCGCTTGCTTCGGCACTCGATTCGCCACTGCTAAAACTTTCTTCAAGATTCTTGCCATTCACAGGGTCTTCTTCCGAATCTTCATCATGATCACTTTCTCTTCTTGAGCTCGCTGAGGATAACGGTTCTGGATATGATTCTTCTGAATCACTAGAGCTACCATGATCACTTGGATCAACGTCTGGTCTAACTGAAAATATAAAATAAACATGTGCTTTAGATAAGAATAATGTTATTTTCAATAAGATAAATAGTAAATTATAATATTCTGAATTTGTTTTGAAAAATAAACATTCAGGCATCAGTCTTTATTTTTTTAACTTATTTTTTTTAACTTTGAATAATTGAACTTATTCGTAAATGAAATTTTTTCTATTCAATTCTTGAAATCAAAATATATTAATTTTCAAGTTTAATTTAATCATTTAATTGAGTTCATATGGAATACGAGTAGGGCGGAGTGAAAATCTAGAATTAATTTAATCTTTTAAGGGCAGAGAAAAAACTTGCGAGTTCGAACTGCAAATTCTTCAGCTTGAACCAAAAACATATATTATTCTTTTGGTTTCATGGAAAAAAGATCTTTCGTGGTATTTAAATCCTACATTCCAGAATTACTAATTCACTTACAAAATCTTGTTCCGGAAAAGCAAAATGATAACACGTATCTCTGGTTTAACTCCGTCCTAATGTAAAATATTAAAAACCTGATCAGTGGAAAAGCAATCACGTGAACAATCATTTCAAAATAATAGTGGAATAAGATGCTCAGGACAGTAAAAATGCGTGTTTTTTAAAAAGTCTTGGAAAAGGGATTCGAGATGTGACAGATCACTCTTCTGTGACCAGTCACTGATCCCTTGCCTGACAAATATATGCAGCAGCCTTCGAAGAAAAGAAGTGCTCCATCAGATAATGATGTACCAAAATTCATACAGAGCCTTACTATGTCAAAGCCTACTTCTCCTTCGACACAGATGAAGAATGTCGACAACTTTTCAAATAGTTTTGCTCCTTTAGAATATCTTGTACCAGCTGCTGATGCTTTACAGCGTGAACAAGCAATAAACAGTAGCTCGTCTCAGTTAAAGCCTCCTTTGGTTCAGATGAAAAATCTCGAGAAGTTGTCGTTGAGTAGTTCTCCATCAGAATCAAGGATTTCGTCGAAGGACAATCCGCCATGCGATAACATTTTTTGTCATCAACGATATTTGAAATCTGAGGAAACGATTCTAAAGCTCACTTGCTTATTAGATCATCAGTTAAAAATCGTGGATGAGATGCGACTGAAAGCTAGAGAACTTGGAGGTGGATGTGAAGAATTACGGCAGAAGTTGGATGATAAATATGAAGGATTCGAAGTTAAATATATGGAATACAATTTTCTATAGTAACCAGATAATCTCAAACAGATTGAAACAATTAATTAATTTGCAGCTAGGATTTTCAATAAGCAGACTGAAAACAAGGCTGCATCTCCATACCCGCCTCCAGGATACCGGAGAAATTCTGATTTCAGGTTTCCAAAAGTATTGCAGATTCTCCACATCAGCTATATGGAAAAAACCGCTTCATATGAAAGGCTTTTGCATGAATGACGTCAAAGCCGGGATCATCACTAAAACAAAGAGTAAAATCTCATACATCAATGTGTCTACAGTAATAAGACCAGCTGAAATAAGTCCGAAGGCACGAAAAAGTTCGAGTTCTGTTAAAAAAGATGATGTCATGAAAGTCGACAACCAACCTGAAGAAGATAGCGATGATACAGATGGCACAAGCGAGGAAGAAGATGATTATACTGCGTATAACACAAAGTCGAAAGTTCCATTATTATTGTCGCAGCTGGAACTTAATGATTTTATTCGGGATCTTGGCTTACCAAAAGATGGAGCAGAATACGCTCCTTCTTTTCTCAAGAAAAGAAATTTTTTGCAGCCGAATACAAGTCTCTTTTTATCGTAACAAAAACCGAGAATTCCAGAATTCCTTCACAAATGCTAAGGAGACCTCTCTGGTTTATTGCACTGACGTAAAAGGTTTGATGGATGAATTGAAAACAGATGCATATAAAGATGAAGGCTGGAGACTTTTTATTGATTCATGCAAACGAAGCATAAAAGCAGATCTACTACACAATAACAACTCTTACGCTCCCATCCCAATTGCTCCCTCCACAGTGATCAAAGAGGAGTACAAAAATGTAAAAATGCTTTTGGATAAAGTAAAGTACCCGAGTCACAAATGGCTAAGCTGTGGAGACCTTAAAATTATAACTATCATGCTAGGGCAACAATCTGGTTTCACAAAACAGCCATGCTTTCTGTGCCTGTGGGATAGCAGAGATCGCACCAACCATTATGTCAAAATACGTAGGGCGAAAATTCCCATCAATATCAGATGCTAAATTTAAGCAAGGTGTATTTGATGGACCACAACTCAGAACGCTATTTAAAGACCCAAATTTTATTACTCAGATGATCAACGTCGAAAAAAAAGCTTGTGAAAGCTTCAAGGCAGTGGCGACGAATTGCTTGGGGAACAACAAAAGTCCTAACTACAAGACAATTGTGGATAACATGGTAATGAATTTCAAAAAATTCGGGTGTATGATGAATCTAAAGTTGCACTTCCTCGATTCACATTTGAATAGGTTTCCCGACAATGTTGGCGACTACAGTGAAGACCAAGGCGAACGGTTCCATCAAGATATAAAAGTCATGGAACAACGGTATCAGGGTAGCTGGGATGAAGTCATGATGGCTGATTTTTGTTGGATGCTGAAAAGAGAAACTGTTGTAAAGGGGAAGAAACGAAGGCGAAACCGTTTGCCTCGATCCTTCGAAGAAAATAGAACACGATATAGTGGAAAGCAATCAGGCTAAAGACATTTAATCAATTTCTTTGACATGTCGTCAACTTAGATTTCATCACAACATGAAAAAAATCAATTGTAAAATTCAGGCAGTAACCTGCAACGCTAAGAACATGGAAAGCTTCAGAATGGAAATGTTGTAAGCACGTGTCCTTATTGTGATAGCTGAAGAAGCAACTTAAAAAATGGAAGATCTCCTCGAAGTAACAATGAAATATGAAAAAGTTTGAGACGCAAGTTACCAAGCAAAGCTTCACAAATGATAACCGTAAAGCGAAATTCGCATTCAGTCCATGGAAAAACCATAAGAATTGATACGCCTCATCCCAAAAATAGGAAATACTAATTTTTTTAAGTTATTTGAGGTTAGAATGAAACGCTGACGTGTAGGGCAAATTCTGACATCGGATTCGGATTCAGCGCATCAAAATCCATAGGTAAGCTTTCGTCGCGTCTCCAGATCACGACACTTTTTTTTGTGTGGCTGTGTAATTTTAGATTGAAAATTTGTGAATAAGACAACTTAATAGGCTTGAGAGTTTGAACATGTCCGACGAAGCCGTTGACAATGAAGTCGAAATAGTAATTAATTATTTAAATAGTAATTTAAACAAAGTTTTTTCGACACACAATAATTATTGTCTTTTCATTTACAGAAGGGAAAAAACGGCACCTATCAGAAGGAGAAGGAGAAGGGGCAGATACATTTGAGGGTTTTCCCGACAATAATTTAGTGTTAAACCATACACTGGACGGCTCGAATCTGCTATCAAGTGAGAGCGATAGTCAAAATCCTACTACCGATTGGCCCGATTGGGAACGATTGAAACTTTGCAACACTCAATCGTTCCCAATCGTGCACACACGATTCAAAAACACGATTGGAAACGATTCAAATCGCTTTCCATCCTTTTGAATTGTTTTTAATTAATTATTTCTAGAAAGCTCGTCCAAATTAATCTGTAGCTATCAAATTTCTATCAATCTCCAGAACTTATTAATTCGTCGATGCCCGACGCGAAACTGATTTATCCTGCGATAAATTTTGCACTTTTTGATTTTACACTCGCCAGTTCCTAGCCGCTCGCGCCACAATTCTCGGCCCAGTTGGTGCTGCCCTCCCAAGCTGGATTTCCGGGACTTTCGTCGATGGAATTCGGTCCAACGTTCCGGTATATGGAACGCCGGACGGTATAAGATGGCTGCCTCGGTGTGTTGAATCTGCCATGGCCTAGTAGTTATTTTAATCATCCTTGAGACTTGGATTATTATGTAATAGATTGCTCGACATTCCCATGGGCCCCGTGATGGCAAAGTGACCGTCGATGCGCGACAGTGACGCAAAGCTTGGTTTCTCGAAATTGGTGTAGGACGTTAGATTCTCCTGACCTTATTACTCCAGATGCGTAACCTAATCTAATTAGTAGTGACAGGTTACATCAAATTAGTTTAAAAATTCTAATCTAGATTACAATAGGATATTATCTCTAAATTATGTTCTAATTTCAGCTCGTGCCAGCCATGGGAATAATCGCGGTCAAGTGTTAAATTTTGCAATTTTTAATAGCTGGGGAAGGATCCATAAAGGATCTTCCCTGTATAAGGTAAGCCATTTTCATTTTGTTTATATCGCTGTGTCCTTCTTAACTTCACAGCAATTTTGGTCTCGTATTTATTTAAACCAAAAGAAAAACGGCTTACTCAATATATGGACGATCCCTAACAGGTGGCTACTGGGAAACAGAATAAGCCAAATCTAAAATTAAAAGTCAACAATTAAGCATTTTAGATAACGATGATAATATAAATGACGAAAGTAAAAAAGATACAGGAAATAATGAGAATCATAATAACAGTACAAATAAGAAACAGAGTAGCGAACATATCAAAGAACATATCAAAGACAATTTAGACCGAGTTACCAAATTCAACAATATAGACAACAATTTTAACCAATATTTTCAAACGGAAATCCTAGATATTTTAATCATAGATGCCAAGATAATAATTCTAGTTCTCAAAATAATGCGAGGTTCTCAGAAAATCTAAGATTTAATAATAATAATTATAGAAATCAGAACCCAGCTGGTCAATAATTAAATGTTTAACTAAATATACAATAAATATGCGGGGTCATGAACCATCGAATAGCGAAAGGTCTAATTCGATATTCATGATAAGAAAGCCAAATGGTAAATATAGATTCTGCTTACACTTTAGAAAAGTAAATAAAATTACAAAAAAGCACGTATACGTCAAAAACAGATCTTCCTTCGCCATATCCTCAGGTACCATTGGACGAGGAATCTAAACCGATAACAGCATTTATAGTTCCAAGCAAAGAAATGTATCAGTTTCAGAGAATATTTAGAAATCGTTTCGGATACAATTAAAAATGCAGGTTTAACAATAGGGTTAGACCAATGTGACTTTGATTGTTCCGAAATAAAGTATTTAGGATTCAAAGTAAATGAAAAAGGGTTACATGTGGATGAAGAAAAAATCAAACCTGTTTTAGATTTTCAAAGACCAAAAACGGTCAAACAAATACAAAAATTAATAGGAATAGCATCAAGGTATAGGAAATTTATTCCGAAATTCGCAGAGGTTATAAAACCCCTGATAAAACTATTTAAGGAATAAGTAAATTGGGAGTGGACAAACAGGAGCATGTGATAGCTTTTGCAAGTAAAAGGTTTAAATGGGGCAGGACGTAAACACTCTGCTTCAGAAAAAGAATGTTTAGCCGTAGTTTGGACAATTAGGAAGTTTAGGCTATATTTAGAGGGTTATTCTTCTAAAGTAATTACTGACCATATTGCCTTGAAATGGCTACGTAATTTAAAAAATCTAACAGGTAGATTAGCAAGATGGCCTTTAGAATTACTAGAATACGATAACGAGATTATTTAAAGGAAAGGAAGTTTAAACCATGTCCCAGACGCGTTATCAAGGTCGAATGAAAATGAAATGAAACTTTCAAGTATTTTAGCCAGTGCAATAGAAATTGAGAAAAAAGATTTCAAAGAAATTGAGGACCCTTTAAATTCAAGCTCAGCTTTGGAAAGCAACCCGTGGAAATTAACAATGCCAAAATAATGACAAGAAGAAGTTTTAATTGAGAATCACGACAGCATGATGGGTCCTCTACTATTGACAGATTCGAGAAATCAATAGATTCTAGTATGTTTTGATATGTTCACTAAATGGGTAGAAATAATTCTAGTTAAAAATAAATTAGCATCGACATTTGAAGAAGAATTTCATAAACGTATAATTTCAAAATGGGGAACACCTAGAATTTTATTTACAGATAACGGAAAAGATTGTATAAATAAATCAATAATAAACTTAACAAAATTATTTAGAATAAGATATTCGAAAACTCCTATATATCATGCACAAGCAAATGCAACGGAAAGATGCAATATGTCAATCAAAATGGCCATAAAAGCGTATTTAGAGAAGGATCACAAATTATGGGATGAAAATTTAGATGATTCACAATTTGCGTTGAATACAAGTAGACATTCTTGGGCAAGTTTCGCACCAGATTTTTTAAATTTAGGTAGAGAACTCCAACTAATACCGAAAATGAAACACAATCCATATATTACAATCTCAGGCGTAGGTTGATAACGTAGGCGATAAAAACGTATCAAATAAGGAGAAAGGACTATCCGAAAAATTAAATAAAAATTTGGGAGGACCGTTTTTCATAAAAGCAAAGATTTCACCAACCATCTACGAAATAAAAAGAAAGAACGGAAAAGAAAGAAGGAAGGCAGATACAGATTTGTGGATGATAATTAAACTGAGAGAAATTATAGAGGAAACAATCCGAAAGGAAAAAAATACGATTGGAACAGGTGGCACACAACACCACATCATACCAGACAATATAGATAAAAGAAATTAGAAGCAGAACAGGAGGAAATCGAAAAGATGACGCGAATACTTAGGCTACGGCAATCCGTATATACAAAACGGGCAGCTATCCGCAGAGAACTTAAGAAAATAGAAAATCTCAAGAATGAGTCTAAAGAAAATGAAAAAGATTCTTTTACGGATTGGGAAACACACGTATTATATTCTACGTAAATCTTGATTTTGCATCAAAATAATAATTTAAGGTTTGAGAAAAAATGTTATTAGATTTGGAAAAAAGATTGGATCCTGAAGTAAAATTAAATACAGCTGAAGGTCAAGATAGAAGTCTAGTTAAAAAAACATAGAGTTTAGGTGTCAGTTATATTTCATCAGAAGACCCAAAGAAAGTAGAATAACAGAAGAATAATCTGAAATTTCGAAGAAGAAAATTGATTAAATAGTTGAGAAAATAGTCAGAAATCAAGATTTTAATAAATGAGACTTTACTTTTAGTTTAAATAAGATAAGAATGGCGATAGAATTAAGAGAAAAATGGTATTTTTTTAAGAGGTAGGATTTTTTTATTTTCTCACAGGAAAGAAGATATATGGAAGACATTGAGATGTGGGAATGTCGTCACCCTTATATGAAGGTTCCAGTGGGCCTCTAAGTTTTCCGTGAAACTTACTGTATCAAGAGGTCGACACGGGCAAAAAATTACCACACAGTCCCGGATTCGATAAGAGCAAAATACATAGAAGGCGGTTAGGTGGAAACACAAAAAAAAAATTTAGGGAAATCATACATATAACATTCAGGAAAGAGGAACTGGCCCAACTTAAGGAAAGCGAAAAAAATCCAATCCAGAAGAAAAACAAATCTGCGAATGTGAACAGGAAGACGATTCTTATATAGAGCTGGAGATAACAGAAGAAGAGTCCTGGCTTACCTTCAACGAGGGTTATAACGAAGTTATAAACACCCGGAATTCGTACGGCCCTGCGGTCCTAAGATTAGGAGTGGGGAGTGCACCACTTCCTGGGTCTCTTACCCCAATCGTGAACCCCAGAAATCAGTGTTCTCTGAAGGCTTCTTGTGAAGAGGTCACTACCCGGTCCGTTCTCAACCATATCCCAACCTCTTTGAACAACGCCACCATGCGCTACCAAGGCGATAAAGGACTATAGCCGCATCATCTTCAACGGCTTCATTTTCGAGGCAACACCAATAGCTTCTCTCCAGGATCTTGGATTCATCCTCTGGATTCAAACCCCATCGCTCGCCCGTTCTTGGCTTCGCTGCCAGGATTAATCTTTGGAGAGAAGAGACTGTCAGGATTCTCCAACCTTGTAAGTTGGTTAAATAAACCTTTAATAATGTACATTCTGTCTCATTATGTCTCAAGAAAATAAGAAATGTACTGATTCGGATGCCGTAAACGGTTCTGCTATCCGGCAGATCCCGGTTACTGCAGTGTCACCAATCAGAACAATCTACCGGATACCAACCTAGCTCATGGAACCAGACATCTATACACAGCCTATCTAAAATCGCCCTCCCACAGTAGATCGTAGGAAATTAAACCCTTCAGCTCATATCCCTTCGCAAATCCTTAATTACTCCAATTCTCCTAATAAGCCTCTGGTCGATGTCTGATATACTCAATCATGTGATTCTTACAACTTCTAAAATCTCCTACCGTCTGCAGTCGGATTTTTATTAGAAGCAGTCGGATTCGCCTAAACATTTGGTCAGAGAAGTGGAAAACGAGTTTCGATGTAGACATTTGAGCGTTCGGATTCCAGAACGTTCTTCGCGTTCGGACTCGCTCTCCCAGTGCCCCATAAGTAGCCAAAACGCGGAAAAATTTCCCGAAATGGCCAACTTGGGAAATTCACGCCCAAAAAATATGACAATGTGCGTCTCGATGAGCCGCATAACTTTTTTTGCGAACCTTTTTAAGTAAAATGAATGTATCACTTTTTAAATAAAATTTATAGTTTTTTTAATAAAAATTAAAAACCGGAAATTTTCATTGTACGAATATCAATGAATTTTGAAACTGAAGTCGCGAAATCTTGGCTTCTGCTCGACGACATGATCTCGTTTTTTTTGGCAAATAAAAAAACCTCTGGCGTTGAACCCTCATGTTTTAAAAATAGCCTCTCTCCCGAATTTTGCAACATAAAAATTATTACAAACTATCACCGTCAGGAATCGTTTCCTTAGACTTTGACCTAACAACGTTGTTCCTTGATGTTGAAGGAAAACTTTGACAAAAATTAGGCCAAATTGTTCTCTTTGTTTAAAAGACACGAGCAATTTTGTATATTTTCGTGTGCACTCGACTCGAGTCAACCGGCGCACTCGCAGCAATCATTCTAATAATATTTAACCTAATTATTATTAACAATTTTTATAAACAAATTCTCAATAAATGAGTTTTTCTCATAGCTAAATAGATTTTTCTGACCAAAAGTGATTCACAATTTTCGTCAAAGACATTTAAATACTTCGAGCTTTATGAAACATAAATATTATAGATTTTTAATAACAATTTATTTAATCAAATGTCCCGAATAGCCACTTCTTCCTAGAAA
>CAKNWT010330744.1:0-10002 GCA_932066315.1 Andricus coriarius | reverse complement strand
CGCTCTCTTTCGGCGCATGAAGAACAACTAACCACATTTTCATTATGGTGGATTCGACCGAAAATCATTTCTCTGCCTTCTGATCATTCATATTATTTGTGATTCTTTCAAAGTAAATAAAGTTGGCTAAAGTGTTGAGTTTGTTTCGAAAAACAAGTTTGGGATGGCTGACGTTGCGACCAAACAGATTTTAGAGGAATGGGGCATAGAATCTCTGATAGATACATTTCAAGGTAAGTGATTTGTACATTTGATTTGTTTTTTGTAGTCACTTAAATCCTAATAACACACTTTGAACTAATATTCTTTTAGAATAAACAATTCTTTAATTTTATATCATTTTTTTTCTACTTAAGTATAATAACTAGATAGACCTAAGGACGTACTTAAAATTCTCGTAACGAGAAAATGATAGAATCCGGGATTTCCAGCGTATTCAAGACAGTTTTTAAAACAATTGTTGTAGGCCGACGGCCTGACTGAGAATCTATGGAAATCATTAATCGGCTACGTGACTTTCCACTTAAGTATTCTCGATTCAAAAGAGATGCAGCTCCACTGTTTCACTTGCTCTTCCTCGCGATCATTCCGCGTTCCCGTTTACGCACAAAGTTCTCAGGCTAACAAGTCTTGATTTAAACCTCTTAAGGACAGGGGAAGAACGGAAGACACGTGCGAACCAGAGGATTTGTAAACTGCGGGCCGAAAAAAAGAAGAAACTCCCGGTAGTTGAACCCAAGTATGATCCAGGGGAACCGGAACTCTTTCCAGAGTTCCAGAGTGGGTCGGAGGCCCACGTCTCCCCTCCGATGAACATAACGCGACAACGACAGACACCGACGGCTCCCGACAGGGGTATCTAGGAGGAAGCTCAAACTTACGTACCACCTCGTCCTCTGGCGCTCTGCGTACCGCCTGAGCAGCGGTTACCTTCACCGCGACCTCGTATTTCCCGGAATTCATATCCGGTTCCTTCCTTATCACCGAAATTCACTTAATCGAAACCCGTATCTCGGGCCGGTGAGGCAAAACTACAAAAAAAAACTCCTTTGCCGCAACCGGGCTCTTCGTCAATCCCTTCAGGGCCACTGAACACTCACGGGATCTTCGCCGCCACCCCTACTCAACCTGGCATCCCCGTCGTCAGCCCAGGTTTAGCAGACGACGTTCTTTTCCTCGCGGCCGTGAGTTCTCCGGATACTTTATCTCCGTCGCTTCTGGATTTCCCTCCCGCTAAGCGTTTTTTCTCTTCCACGGATGACAAATTTCGCTGAAATCACCGTTCCTGATTGCGCTCACGAATTGATGCTTATTTCCAGCTTCTAAAAAAAAAAAAAACGTCATCGCGGGTTGGTCCCTTATCAGCTCACTTCTTCCGAGTTGGGTCGTACCCCCTCCCCCCTCTCACTCTTCCGAGGACGGTTTGACCGCCTGGCAGCGCCTGCTAAAGGGAAACAATAAGCGGATACAATTGGCGCCACCCACCAACCAACGCAACGTTATTGAGGGTATGGGTGGCTTAGACATGTGGCTCGCTTCACAAGATGCCCAACAGCACACCACCTCCCAAACATCCCGGCCTAATTAGTTCCTTGGTCAAATCTTTCACCATTAATCCTCCCCCCCCTCCCCTCACCCACCCTCTTCCTTTTTCTTCGCAATCCTCTCTCTGGCCTCTCTGTTATCACGAAGCAAGAGCGAACCGTCTGGTCGACCTCACTAGCCAAAGCAGACGTTAACCGGGATCGACACGTATCGTCACATCACCCCCCATCCCGCACACAGAGCACTCCCTCTCCCGCAAGCTGTACACAAGGGGGCAGATATCACAATACACTTTAAAATCCGGTCATTTTTTCTACGAAAAGAACGATTGAAAATGTCATTGTCATTTTGAAGTAAGCTAAAATAAATTAAGTGTGTACATAATTTTTCTTTTATTTTAAAGTAATCACTTGTAAATACGTTATGTTGGTAGAAGTGACGTAAGCTATTCACAATCTTCACAATAAGAAATTTAGATATCTCTTAGAATTATTTGCCAAACTTTGATTTAACAATTAATGTGGACATTTGCAATCGACTTATATAAAATGAAATTTAATAATCGAATTACACTCTCAATATTTTTGATACATTTTTAACACTAGAAATTGTAAACCTATTTTTACTTTCCACAGAAATATCATCAGGTATGTCGCCCAAAACAAGAAACCTTCTGGCAAATTTCGGGATGAGTAACGAACATGCGAATCATCGAGGTATGTAGTTCTAATACAAATGAAAATTCATAGCCGAAGTGTTAATTGAAGAGCTATTTATTCGTGTTCTTTGTTCAGAATTAAAGAAGATTGTGTGATCTTCATTTCTCAAGAAAAAAAAATTGGGACTATTTACATTATTTGGCGATACGTTAAACGCCCGCTTTTTTGTTGAGGATTTTAAAACATCAATCATTTAGAAAAGAAAAATGTTTAATTGAAAGATTAAAAAAATTAATCATTATAAATAAAGTGATAAAAAGTAAACGATTCGAATGCGAAAATTTAATAATTTAGTCTTGTATTCCTCGTGTCTAGAATTTCCAGCCTCCTGCCCCATTTTTAATATTCTTTTCCATTTAAAGTCTAAAAATAAATTTATTATTTTTCGATTTCTTTCAATACAAAATTTGAAGCTGGAAAATTCATGCACTTTTATACATGATTTGATATTCATTAGAGAATAAGTCCCCAATTATCAAATTAGGACTGAAATAATATTTACAAAAGAAGGGATGTTTTAGAAAACTTTGAATTTGTGGATGGAAGAAAAGTTCTGATTTTCCTACATTGGTCTAAGTGCCTCTACAAATCTAAAAGAATTTTTTTTCTTTTTAAAAGTTTTGAAACAGATTTATCTGCATTCTACTCCTACTTCTAGAAGATTCCAAGCTTCTCAGCAGCACAACCAAAAATTTGACTTTTCAATCTAAAATTATGAATCGTGAACCCGAAAAATGAATTTTTCACAATTGACTCCAATTAATTTTCAACTAGCGAAGATAAACATTGAAACAAAAATATAATAGTATAAAGATATTTTCACTTTGAATTCTGCTACGTAATTCCCTTAATTCACATGTAAATGCGCGAGAATTTCCATGGGGAATTTAAAGTGATTTTTTGTTCTCCTGCCTAACATAACCTCAAGTTTTTTTTATGACAAATGGTATTAAATAACAGCGTTACAAACAAGTGACAACTATGTGAGCAACTTCATTGAAAATTACAGCTACCTTTGCAACCCATGGTATACCAGCATACGACTGTTCGCTTTAAGGAACATTCAAGCTTCTGTTTTTTGTTGCAGAATTAAGTTCACAATTCGAGTGTTCGCCTCATGGCGACGCTATTTCTGGTGATCATCGTTGCGGACCTTCTGCTTCTTCTCCTCACAGACAATCTCCTGACAGACATTCTCCTGAAACAGACCTTTCTCCTGTCAGAGCAAATTCTTCTGCCCAGTCTCCTCTACATGCCGTACCACCTTTTCGTGAAAAATCCAGGTCTCCTCCTTCCGAGGATTCATCGTCTCTCATACTTGAAATTACACCTTCAGAATTTAGATTTGTTCGATTTATTTCCTACAGCAATCCAACTCAAATATTTGAACTTCGAAGATACACTTTTCCTTCCGATAAACCAATTCGATTGAGAACCGGACGTAATCTACTTATGCTTATGCCAACCGAAGCACAAATTGTATTATCAACCCCCAGTGGCGACGTCTTTGCAATATTCGACATATTTAGCAAACCAAGGTATTTTCGTGAAATATTTTTACATGTTACTTGAAAAGGAAAACGGGCGAAAATTAACATGGACAGCGGCGATATTAAAGAATTGACCCCAGAAGAAAAAGCGGAATGTCCAGTAGGTTCCCGAAACCCAATAGTAAAGAATTTTAGTGTATTCCGTGTGTAAACCGCAATTCTGCACACCGTAAATTCGGTTAAACAAATCTGTTCAGCCCGGCCGTTGCACCGGGAAATGACTGTTTATTTATGTTTGACCGGGAATTTTACCCATTTTTAAAGAAAAAGTGTATCCAATCACTTGAAATATCACCAGTTTCGTACATATCATGTCATTTAATGCCATTTAAAAAAAGTTTAAACGTTTTGCAATAGAAGAGAAAAACTGCAGAAAACCACGTTCTCGAGTCCTAGTCATTCATCGCAAAGGGTTATCCATCCGAGCGCTAGCCACACTCGAAAGGGCTCAACCTCCGTGACTTTCCCGATTCGAGATTGATTGTACGACTAATGCTCAAAAATGTTCTTATTTAAAAAAATACGTATATTTTCGATTCTAAAGAATGAAAAGAAAAATGTATCCAATAATAAATAGAAGTTGCACATTTTCCAACAGTTATATTTTTACAGTAATAGGGCTTTCTCCAATTGATTTACACATTTCCTCTCCAATATATTTCTGTTTTAAAAATATCATATTCTGAGGACACTTATATTTTTTGAGGATCATTTCAAACGCAGTGTTAAATCACCTTACAGCTAATATTCTTTAAATGAATAAATATATTTTTTCCCCGGCCAAATTCAGAATTATAATACTTTTAGAACTTTTCCATTCCCAAAGTGAGAACTCTAATTCGTTATCAAGTTATTGAAGAAATAACGTTTCGTCCTGGTATATTTTTCAAATATGAATTATAAGTTAGTTGTTCTTTCATAAATAATTTTAGTTGCATACTTAGTGCCTTAGTATATTTTACCAACCAAAATTTTTAAAAGAAAGCGAATTAATTAGTAAAAATACAAAAAATTATTGCAATGAAAGTTATTGAATTTTCAAAATTATTTTTTAATGATGAGTTGCCTATTATGTATAAAATAGTTCAATACATAACTTTTTCATGCTCTCAGATGACTTAGAATGATTAAATAAATTCGGAAAACGTCACATATTCTTTTAATTTAATAGAAGCTTCTTATTTCTTATGATTATAATCCAGGATGAAAAAACGTGTCACGTCTAATTAAGTTTAATTATACATAATGTACTCCAAAAATTAGACTCCATCTTTGAACTCTTCTGATGTTTTAGCACCAACTTTACCACTATCTTTAGTTTCTTTATGAATCTCCCTTGTCATTTCTATTAGTCCTTTCTTTCTTCCTCTTCTCTTCATTGTTTCCCACAACTTTTTCCTGTCTATCGACGGAAATGAAGCCTTTAGTTCGACAGAGAAAGCACATACTCTTCCTCTTTTTCGTCCTAATTCCATCTCTACGACATGTTGTAAAATATAAATATTATCTAACGTGCTTCTACCATTTTTAAGACCTGCCTGACTTTTCAATAGTATGCTTTTTGCTCCGACCTCCTTGTTTAACCTTTTCGACTACACTATGGCATATATTTCGTACGCCGTATTTGATAGAGTTATTCTCTATAATTTTCTATTTTCTCCTTTTCTCCCTTCTTATGTATTGGAGTTATCAAACGCACCTTCAATTCGTCTGAGAATCCCTCACTACTCCATACTCTTTTCACTACTTCTTTCAACCTCATTCTGGATTCTCCTCTACTTTATATCCATGCCTCACTTCGTTACCCATCACTTCCTCCCATTTTGTCTTTCTTCAACTTTTTAATCTGGCCTTCTACCTGTTCATCCTAAAACTCTTTCTCCTGATCTTCTATTTTGCTTCTCTTCTAGTCATCCGATTTTTTTCACGAGATCCTTAAAAATGTCTTTAAAACACTTTCCCCGATCACTTAAGCTAATCCTGTATCCTATTCCCCCTTTTTTCCTCAATTTATTAATAAACTTCTAAGCCTTCCCTTCTGTTTTAATCTTGCTGATTTCTTCCTCTAATTCCTTTCCTTTATTTTATTCCTTCTGTTTTAATAACTCTCTATATTCTTTCCAGGCTATGAAATAATCTTTTTACCCCCTCTTTCCCCCTCTCAAATTCGCATACTGTTGTGTAACCTGCCTTTTCTTTTTCTCACGGCAAACTTTAGTCCAACGTTCATCTTTTTTTTCATTTTATTTTTAAATTTCTTTGTGAATCTGGAGTTCTTGACCTTCTCTTTTAGCCACATCCAAACTTCAGTCAAGAGTATCTTCTTAAATTCTATCATCGTTGGTAATTGCTTTCCCTCAATATTCTTTGTCTGATGCTTAGAGTCCCTTACGGCCTCCACTCCATCCAAGGATTTCGATTTTGGATTTCTTCCCTATTCTTGTATTAAAATCCCCCCTGTTATTAAAATTTCTTCTTTCTCTCCCTTAGTAGCCTTTTCTATGTCTTCTTTAATCTTTTTCATTCCCTTTCCATTATATATTGTCACTATTCTATATCAGTTTTCTCTTATCTTTACTTTCCTTTCCTGTAACCCTTCACTCCCTCTTTCTATTTCCTTTTCTTCTAACGTCTCTTTTACTCCTGTGATTACTCTCCCACTAGCTTTACCCTTTCCTTTGTCTTCTTTCCCCTTGTAACTCTTACCTGAAACCCTTCGGCAATATACTTGTTATTTTTCCATAATCCTTTCCTACCATCCACGTTTCCGTTAGACCTACTGATGATAAAAGAACTTACAGAAAACCCATGCACTTGTAGGATTTGAAGTTTGTTAGTAAAAAAGTCGCTGAGTCATGATATTTAGTTGTTGAGCACCAAAAACTCGAACTTTGTACCGTTGGACACTGCCCCTGACCACCTCAATCATAAGATACAGTTACAGAGAAAACAGACATAAATTATCCGGAATACCTACCACCTCACAATTTCCTATATATTTCTAGAATTCTCTGTCCTTTTTTATTCCAGCGATGTTCAAAACACTATCTCAAGTTTCTCCTATTCTTTTTGGACTATCCTCCTGTTTTTCCATCTATTTTTAATCTTAGGCCTATCGCCTTCTTTTTTCTAACATGATCCTTATTTCTCTTCTCCCTTATTTAAAAAACGCGTTTTTGGTATTCAACCCTAACTATCATTCCCCCGTCGCCCTTTTTTCAATTTAGATTCTTCTGTCCACTAATGTACTATTTTTCTTCATTACCTCTTGATTTGCCTTCCACCAGGCCATTTCTATATTTCTTTATTCCATGCCTTCTTACATTCTTCACCTTCCATTCCACTTCTAAGACTTCTTGAAACACCTCGAGCACTTTTTCCTATTCTTTCCCCCCGTTACTCTCAACCCAATAATAGTTAGGTTGTTTCTAATTTCTCCTCTTTCCTTTCTTTCTATTTCTCTTTCCGCCCCGCTTACCATCTTTACAATACCCTCTAGATTCTTTACCTGCGCTGATTTCATCTTTTTTTATCAATTCTATCAAATCTACTTTTCACCTAACTCCTCATTTTGCTTTTTCATCTCCTTGTTTTCATCCCACTCATCTTCCCCTATTCTATTCTTCCTTTGCCGCCTCTCATTTTCTACAAATTCCTTCATCTTGTTTTTGAGGAATTCTATCCTTTCTTCATTTGACCTTTTCTCCTTCTTTACATCTCTGTTTTTCTATCACCCTCGTTCTCTTTTGTCCTTCATTTATCTATCTCAACTCCCCGTTTACCGCTCTCATTTTATTTATTAAAATTTCTGCCCCTAGTACTTCTAGTTCTTCTACCGGTTTTTGTTGCTCTTCTCCTCATGCATCGATTCCTTGCTTGTCTCATTCTCTAAATCATCTTTTCCCTCCTTGTTTACCGGCGACCATATCATCTTTTTATCGATTTCTGTACTCTTTAAGGCCCATAATTTGTCAATACGCTTGCTCAAGTCCCTTTTCCTCTTGTTTCTGCCCAACTCTGCTCTGTTTATAAACTCTTCCTCACTATGCGTTCTTTTCTTGTGCCCCTCACTTTTCCCTAGAACAGTTTCTTATTCGGCGGCCTGCCTCTCCTATTCTATTCTTTTCAAGCACTTTTCTCTGTTTGTTTCAATGTTACAAACTCTGCTTCAGAATATGAATTTCGTGTTTCTTCAGTTTCAAAGAGTTCGTATTTCGCGCTCTCCGAACCCTCTACCGATACTGGATATTGTTTATCCTCCATGTAGTTCGTATCTAGCTCCAGAGATGTATGAGCATATTATATTAGAATGGTAATATGATAATATAATAAAAACATAAAAATGGTCTGTATATAAAAAGGATATTAGGTAGAAAGTGAGAAATAAGAATGTGATAGATATATTCGATCTTATAAGATATTGGAATGGGTTTTCTATGAAGTTATTCAAAATCTATATATTTTTTTTTAATATTAACAGAAAACAAAAATTAAATTAGAGTAAAATCGAATAATGCGAGAAATTAAATTCTTGATTTATTTCTGTGCGATTCACACTAACAGTCCCAGCGGTGCAAAAATTGGCGAGATATCGATATTTTAATTTTAAAATTATTTTCAGCAGCTCCCACCCGCCTTTGTGATACCTCCTCTCTGGGGTATAGTGAGTTCCACGACACCTAGTCTTCAGTCGTATCCTCCCGCATTTCTAGATCCCTCTGCCGTTTTTAATTTTCTTTTTCATTAAAAATTACAATTTTCCTATATTGGGCTATAAATCTCTTTGGCTCTTGAAAATAGTATTTTTCTTTCCAAGAGTGTTGACTTAGATTTACCTAGATCCGAATTCCACTTCTACAAGATTTTCAGCTTCTCGGGACCAAGAGAAAACTGGTGATAAAACGTTACAGTTTCACAAAATGCATGACGTTCCAACTAAGAAAATTCTACTTTCAAACAAAAAGATGAATTTTCAACTACTAATAGAATAGTTAATAAAACGAGGACGATTTCTCAACACTCCGATTCCATTATGCGAGTAAATTATTACGTGCCACACTACAGATTTGTTGCGTTCAACTTGACACAGTTATCAATAAAAAAAATCTTCGTTAGTTGAAAATTGAACTACTTTGTTGAAAATTGGTCTTTTTTGGTTAATTTCAACTGCTTTTGATTTATAATAAAAATCATTTCTGGTTGAAATATCAACTATTTTATTTGTTTCTGGGAATGCATGTCCACCCTAGCCTGCTAGAGAGGCTGCCAAATGAAAGATTGGGTAGAGGCCACTTGGCCACAAACAAGTAGGACGTCATTTAATAACGAACTAACTATCGAAACCCGCCGAGATACAAAAACACTCAGCGAATATGGCTGGATTCGGAGTACTGCCTTGAGAAAAACACGGGTGTGGCACAATAGGCTTTGTAGCTTGAGCGCCAGGGGTGGGACCTCACGGAATCCCCCGCCTACATTACAAACAAAAACAACAAAAAAACATGCACAGTCAATCCGATTTAAAAAACTTTTTCCGGCTGGCCGATGAACAATTTTACAAGACGATTCTGATACATTTAAATTAAAATAAAATTAAAATGTGTACCATTCAGCAATAACAGACTATTTATTTAAAATGAGCCATTTTAATCAAATACTGAAAAGTCTACAATTTAAAACTGAATTGTTCGAAATAGAAAGTATTGAATCGCTACTTTTTTGGAGCGCTAAATTTAAATCTTCATTGTTGTGATATAAATTGTTCCATTGAAAAAAATTGTATTTGTAAGTAAAAGTTTCGAAGTTTGATGTAAATATAAAATTAAACAATTCTTATTACAAAACGATTTAAAATCATTGAACTGATCAATTCGTAAAAGTTTTGGATTAAAAATTTAAATTATAACTGCTCAGTTTTTATAAATCCAAAAGAAAAAATGTTGAGCTTTAAAGTTCAAACTCTGTAATTTCAATAAACCTGAAAACTTTTTGTTAACCGTGAATTTTTCTATCTGATTAAAATGGACACACGGAGAACAGTTCGGATTTTCTACGAACAGTTTCTGAAAATTTCAAAATAAAATATTTAAAACATCCTACTTGCGCAATTTAATTTATATTATTTTATTAATTCGCTACTGGGAGAATTCAAATATGCGTACATACGCACCGCGCGTTTGGAGAACGTA
>CAKNWT010330742.1:0-11912 GCA_932066315.1 Andricus coriarius | reverse complement strand
TTTTTATCTGTGATATTGCGTGAGATTGGTACGAGGTGTTTAACCTTCATACCATTTAACGTGACTTGTGCTGACAGAAAAGTGAAAAATTTGTACATACCTTAGTCCTAAAAATTATAACTTTGCCGAGTGACTTCTTAACACAACTAAAATTTCTGGGCCTTTTATTAACTAAAAATAGACTCTATTTTTTGTTTTATTATTTTAAAAAACTTAAATTAAAATATTTCACGAATCAAAATAAACAAACACAACCTTTAACTTGAAACAAATGCGAGATATTTGCAGAGCTACCAATTTGTACACTGAAATTTTTCACAATTTTTCGATTATCTATACTGTTGGTTGTCTACTGTTGGAAAATGTAAAATAAATAAAGTCCTCAAATATTTATAAATAATAAAGAAAGGACGCTTTGTATCAATAAATATTGTTCATTAAACTTCGAACTTTGATTCTAATGTATAAACATGCCACAAAAATGTTTCATTCAGGTAAAAAAAATGGGTAATAAAGAGGAAAATATTTTTGTCATGTTGAAATTTTTTATCTCTCACACATTAATTAATTATATTTCATTGAAACTTCGTCAGAAAATATTTTTTGCCCGTATTCCAGTTAGTTAAGATTATCTACTGTAAATCATTATCTATTGTAGGATGACATTATCACACAAAAAATATCAGAACAAATTTATTGCAAAATTTGGTTACAATAGGTACAAGGGTGTGCACGCCTATTTGGAACACACATACATGCATACATTAAGTTATAGGGGAGAATGGGGATTTATATGTCAAATTAAACATTCAGTAACAACTTCTAGAAGTATTAAAAATAAATCTGGTATCTTATGAAAATTATTGACATCTTACAAAACATATATTTTGGTTTAAGTATCCCCACCTATGGGAATACTTGAACCAGCCTGTTTTAGACTGGTCAAATCTTTATGTATAAGGATGAATTATGCTCTTGTGGGTTAGAAAATCATCGCAAATGATCTTAAAGAAATTTTAATTATTATACAATCATACTAAACTATTTTTCATTCGTTTACATTTGTAATTCTCTAAAACAAAAAACACAATACGAACAAATTTAATGCGAAAAATTCTGTGTTGTTAATTTTTTTTTATTTCCTTTATTTTCCAAGTTTTTCTTTTGCTTTTGGGAATCCACGCATTTCTTCTGGTGACTTTCCTGGAAGGAATGGACGAATTCGCTTTCCGAGCGAAATATCATCGAGGTCAGCCGACTTTTCAAGTTCATTTCCCGGTTCATTTTTGTTTTCCAGAAATGGATTTGTAGAGTTTCTATCGACGTTGACCTCTGTGGTCATTTCTCTGTTTGTGAATTCACTGCCAAGGAAGTCTGGTGCAGAAAATCTATTTGGATTGAATGTTTTCACTCGTAGTTAAACCAATTTTTGTTTTCCGTTTATAATTTCGCACCGTTTTGAGGTCCTAATTAGGAAAACAGAGAAATAGCGAAATTAAATTGTGGTTCAAGTATCCCCAGGAAAAGTGGTTCATGTAACCCCAGAGAACATAAGCAGATTACAAACACTCTCAAAGAGTGCAAACAATTTGTAAATCAAGGGGTTATAATGGATTACCATGGGTTACCATCCGTCCTGGGTTTTCGGGACATGTCCTCTTTTTTCGAGGTCTGTCCTTGTGTCCTGGTTTTTTCTTAAAAATAGGATTAATTTTTTACGAAACCAAGATTTTTGACAGCAAAGCTAAATATTAGTGATTGAGTACTTTGTACACCTGTACAGTGCTTCGGTGTAAATGTATTTATTTATAAATACAATTAGTTATAAGTTTAATGATAAAAAATTAGAATTATATTATTAAATAAATTATTAAATTATTAAATAACAATAATTACAATAATAATATAATATTTGAGCGTCCTGGTTTTTCACCCGACCCAGATGGTAACCCTAAGATTATATCAAGTTGAGGACCATAGCTGGTCAACAAAAAACTTTTTCCGGAAAAACGGAGATTGACGAATTCGAAGGTTTCAGGCACACAAAACTTTTTGAGGTACATGAAAAAGTGAAAACATGTTTGACTTTTTTACAAAGTCATGTGAGATGAGGTTAATGATAGTGCTAAGAGTACGTAACATGGTATTCCCACTCTCCCTTATATAATATATATGCAGATTGCAGGTAGATACTCCATTCCACTCTAGTTTGACGCCCACAAGAGGAGTTCAAAATAAGATATCTGTGGGTGATGGAGTTATGTTAGGTTGAATAAGCGAGCTGGAAATGTTCAAGGAAGGATGAGGATGTCCTCTTGAGTGGAAATATGATGAGCATATGGTAGCAGATGGCCTGTCTGACTGTGCTCATCGACAAAATCAGTGATTCGAGAAAGTCCCTTGTAAAGTTTATGCAAACACGACAAATATTTTGTATGACGATAATAATATACAGTGAATTAGAAAGGTTTCTAATTCAAGCAGGGATAGCTAAACAGTGTACTGAAAAAAATGAGGATCCAAGTAAATATATTTACTTGAATACTACTATTTCTTAGCATCAAGAAAATATTCTTTCATGGTAGTAATTTTTATTTGAACCAAACACATATCTTGTGTTCATCTAAAAAAATAAATCTTTTGACTGCATTTTCTTGGTTAAAATTAATATTTCGTACGTTCTAGAAAATGATTTCCATGACTGAAAAAGTCAAGATTCATTGAAATCTGATTAGTCCTTCAAAGAAATATTTATTTGATTCAATGTGGTTGATTCTTTGAATAATTGATCAGGACATATTTGAATTAATTAGTTCGTTCATTTGTGAATCAAGTCTTTGAGTTTATTTAAATCTCAGAAATAATGATTTCATTCAAAATAATATTGATTAAGTTAAAAATATATTTGTTTCATACAAAGAGTTGATGCATTTATACCAATGAAGAATTTCTTTAGGTGATTAAAATATTGTGTTTGCATAAATATTTATTTCTTTAGTTGAAGAAAATTTTTTACTCGGTTAGTAAAATTAAATTATTTATAACAAATAAATATTTATTTCAACGAAATAGTTATTTTGTTCAATTAAACATTTATTTACTTGGTTGGAAGAAATTCTTCCAATTTAGAACACGAAGGAGATTATTCCAAACAAATATTTCACTAGGATAAATGCATATCCATTCAACTCAAATAAATACATATTTTACTATTGAATGTTGACGTAATTTGTTTGAATTGAATAATTATTTAGATGAAACAAATATATTGGTAAATTCAATATGCATGTTTTTGATTTGAATAAATATTTCTTTGGCGTTCATGGTCGTAGGTTAAATACGGCTTTCAGTGAAAAGATTAAGGTTTTAGAATTTTTCACTTTAAAATGTATTATTCAAACGTCTGAATGTATTTAAAAATTTTAAGTAATACAAATACAATGAATAAATTATACTAAAATATTCAATTGTTTAAGAATTCGACGGTCGTTATAGGATTTTGACAAGTATGGCGATATTATTATTAAAGTTAAAAAAATGCTGTACTAATACTACAAATGTTCCTTTTTTCTATTAAATAGTGTTATTTTGTTTATGGAGGGCTCGGATTGTGTGACTTTTTCGACTTTTTTGAAAAAGTGTTAGTTTTTTCAGTTAGCTATACTTAGTTTAAATTTCAATGACAATGAAACATTTTAAATTGAATTTCAAAACTAAAAAAATGGTGCCCTCTATTGGTTGAGATCATAAAATGTAAATAAGTTCTTAGTAAAGCTTTACAGTAAGGGAACAATAAATTAATAGCGTTTAAAATTGAACAATTTCTAATTGCGTGAATCCGTAATTAAAATTGTAATTCTTTCAAATTGCAAGTTTGGAAGTAAATTAATAGAACCCAAATAAAAAAAATTCAACTATTTTTAATTAAAAATTCGAATATCAGGATGAAAAGTTTATTATTTGGTTAAAAATTCATCTTTTTCGGTATAAAATTTAACTATTTGTTAAAATTTTATCTTTTTTTGGATTCAAAATTCAATTATTCTGTTGAAAATGCAAATCTTCATGGTCAACGTTTAATTACTTTGAATTGAAAATTCATCTTTGTAGCCTGAAAATTAACTTTTTTGTTCAAAATTAAATATTTTGTTTAAAATGTTTTAAATTATTGTTATTATGTGTTATTCGATCCGACTCTTCAATTACAATGGTTATTGTGTAATTTTTTAAGTATTTTGGTGACTAACAGTCATTCATACAGTAACTTGGAAAGTTTTCCGTGCAAAGACCCATTTTTTTACGCCAAAGGGTCAACATATATTATTTATATTATTATTTTCAGAAATTTTTTTCAGCAATTCAGACGATTAAAGGAAATCCGAATCTGAAAAAACCTTAAATTTAAATATATTGCCACAGAAACTGTTTATAAAAATGCTCATTGTTAACTTTTCAATTATTTTTATGAATAAATAACATTTTTACATTAATACGAAGCAGTTTTAGCAAAAATAAATCTTATGACCTACAATAACATTATTTGTCAATTTGTTTGTAATAATTACCCGGTTATTAAAGCGTGAAAAACTGTTAAATAAAAAATGTCACTTTTCCCCTACATTGAATGCAAATTTTGTAAATAAACAAATAAAGACGACAAAAGTGACAACCGTGAGGCTCTTCAGAAAGTAATTAATTCACTTCAATTTAGAAAAAAATTATTAATCGGACTAAAATTTAAAGCTCTAGACTTTTTTGAACGAAAAAAGTGAGACAATCGATTTTTTTTTAAACATCTCATTCATTTTATGTATAAACAAAAATTATCCCCTTCCCTACCTCAGAAAAAGAAATATTAAGTATTATTTTTTTAAGTAGAGTTCGCATTCGTCCAAAATAATTTTACTGAAAATTATTGAATTGTTTATTCATTTACATCAGAAAAAACCTTGGTTCTTGATACAATAATTTGTTTAAATCAATTATTAGACGAATGTGGTTTCTCATTTTTAAAATAAATTGCATGCCGAATTTGGGTCAAGGATTTAGGTAACTATTTTTTTATTCGCCTTGGAATCGTTTTACCAAAGTTAGAAATAGCATATCCTAAGGGGCTGAAATAAATACAAATAAGGAAGAAGTTATCTCGTGAAGTCAACGTTAGGAAGTTTTACCGTTATATGTAGTATATTCTGATAAGCTCCCTTTCTGAGAAAAAAAGTTTTCAGATTGATACGTCTTATCAAACTCTACCTGCTCCACTGGATACCCAAGGTCTGACGTTGAAATTCCTCTTCTACTTATTGCAGTATTAAATTGCTATTCATTTCTTCGTTTGCGAAATTGTTAATAAAATAATTATTTTTATGTTATGAATTAAAAAATCTGCCTTGTATTAAACGAATATTAATTGCGTTTTTTATAACATTATTTCTGACTTCTTAAACTTCGATAGGTAAAAAAGTTTAGTTCTAATAGAGTAACTTTTAATGAGATTTATTATAACTCAGGGGGAAAATAAATTAAGATTTAGGGAATAATAAATCATTTTGACAAATAAGAATTGAAACTTATTCAAGCTTTAGGTTTTGCAATTAAAAATTGTGCAATTTTGATGCCTTACATTCGAAATGTCTTCAATTTGGAAAATTTAGAATTGAAAAACTTGACTTTTGATTTCCAAAATCATCCAAATTTAATCATTTTTATATATACATCTTTAAAATTAAAGATATTTCAATTCCAAATCTTCAAAATTGCAGAATTTTGAATTGAAATGTGTAAAATTGAAGAGTTTAATTTCGAAAATTTGCAATTAAAACTTCCTGCAAATTTCATAATTTACATTAGAAATTTCTTCAATTTGGAAGATTGAGAATTGAACACCTGACTTTTGATCTTCAAAGTCATCTAAATTTAAGAATTTTAATGTTTTCATCTGTAAAATTGAAAAGTTTTCAATTGTAACTTTTCAAAGTTGCATAACTTTGAATTACAAATATTTAAAATAGAAGAGTTTCTAAATTTTATAATTTACAATTATAAATTATGTGAGTTTGATGTTTTATAATTTAAAATACTTTAACTTTGATGATATACATTCAAAATTTCTTCAATTTAGAAGGTCTAGAATTGAAGACTTATCTTTTGATCCTTAAATTAAAGTTAAGGTTCAGTTCAAGATTTAGGTTAAGGTTACCGTTAAAGTTAGAGGCAAAGTTAAAGTTGAATAATAGTACAAATTTAAGGAGGTACGGTCACGGACGCACTTTTCTTACGGATTTGTTTAAACTTTGACCATATGTTCTTTGGAATGTTATCTAAACGTTTGCGAAATTTAAAAAATATTGTCCTCTCCTGAGCTGAGATAATTAAGATCAAAGTTGAACCCTTATACACGTAAAGCCTATCCCAAGCATAGGAAAATGGTACATTTCTAACTCTAACTCGTGTACTATTCTTACAGTTTTTTTCAAAAACTAATATATGTTAGAAGGGCGTTTCATGAAGATATTTAAAAAAATTCAGAATTTTTGTCTTCTTAGTTTGAGAATGAGAGGTATGCAAAGTTTGAGAATTTTGAATTATTCGAAAAATAAAACAAGCACGTGGTAGCCATCAGGCAACGCTGTCGGAAATTTTGTTTTTTATAAATTTACCTTTAACTACTAATCGATCTGTCATTTTCAACAAATGTCACGTTTTTATTTAAAGTCAAAGAGCACAACTGTCAAAGCAGACACCATGAAAAATGCGACGTTGCCGCGTCTTCACTGAGATCTTGAGGATTTAGTGTGTACTCGTATGTATACACAACTTCTCTATGTGTAGTGTACAATCATAGCCAAAAATTTTTCTCTTAGGTCTGCCAGGTAATTAATGAATTAGACATTATATCGGCATAATTAACTAATTTTTGTCTTTCTTCGACGTAAATAAGTTACACAGTATCTATTTAAGGGTTAATAAAACTTATATCACTTAAACAGTATTATTTTCCGACATAGTCTTAGGACTAACTTTTTGCAGATAGTATGCGCGACCGTACCTCCTTAAAACATTTATCTCACCTCTTTTTTTTATTTGTTTCAAAAATACACAAATAAGCAATATCTGTCATTTCAAGAAAACTATATATTTTCTCTGAGCTTTATTTTGTCTGTAAATGACACTTCGATTTCCGTTTTATAAGGCCATGACAAAAACTTGATATGTCCACTGAAATTGTCATAGAAAAATGTGACACAGTGTTGTTTTAATATAAATAATTAAATGTATTCTTAGTCTAAATGTAAAAGTTAAAAAAAGTATTGAAATTTTCATATTCATCAATGTCGCGCTTGTATGTACATATTAGATATTGTTTATAATAAAGGAATTCTCATATTAAAGTTAAACATTATTTCACTATTTTTTCTGCAGTTGGTGAAAATATAAATTTTCCAGACAATATGTTCGTCACCTTCTTAAAGTTTCATTCTCATGTTTTCCATATATTTTTGTATGCAAGCATACTTGGATTCCACATAAATCAAATATTTGCTGCACCTTAGATTGTACTACTTTATTTTGTCTCTCGTACGTATGCAAGGAAACTTTTTCGACTGTAAAGAGAATATTCTCAGAATAGAATTATCTTGAAAATAAAATAAAATTGGTTTGATAATAATCAAATAAAATCCGTTCTCACTCTTTCAAATTAAAATATAAGGTAAACACAACTTTTGCAATTTTAATTCTAAATTTTCATGTGATAATACCTCTTTTGAAATTGAAAATATTAGTCAGGTTTTCTGATCCTTTTTCGAAATAACACGTAAACTAGCAGTAAATATGCTCGTCAAAAACGCGCGAGCATTTAAACTGTTAAAATAAAATAATAAACAATTTAAAAATCCATTGTGAAATACATTTTTAAATATTAAGAGTTTTTCAAATTTTAGAAACAGTTTTTAATCATTTCGAATTGAAAGTGCTTGAAATTTAATGAAAATTCATTTAACGATTTTGAATTAAAAACGTTCCAAATCAAATAATTTTAAATAAGAAAAATTTTTGAAAAAATGAAAATAATTCGAAAGGAATTTAACTTGTATCATTTTTAAATAAAAGCGTTTCAAATTGAATAATTTGAAAGTTTTGAATCTAAACTTCTGAAAATTGAAAAACTTCAGACTAATTTTTTTTAATTGGACAATTTCATTAGAAAATAGTTGCAACTTTATATTTTCGAATTTAAAGCGTTAAAAATTGAACAATTTTATTTGAAATTTAAAAATCTCGAAATTCAATTTCAATATGTTCAAAATTAAATAATTTCATATTAGAGTTTCAAAAACTGGATCATTAAAAATTCGAAGGAATTAAAATTGTATTATTTATTATTAAAAGCGTTTAAAATTGATTAATTTAAAACAATTTAATTTTGAGTTTAAATATTTGCAATTCGAAGTGATTAAAATTTGACAATTTGAAATTAAAAACTAAATTGAATGTTTAAGAGTCAAAGCTTCTGAAATTATAGAATTTTAAATTTGTATTACACAAAAAAATTATAATTTAATAATATTTTACATTTTTTTTTTTTTTAATGCAAATAATTAATCATGAAAATCTTTTTACTGTGTAATGTTGAAAATTAAATGCATCCGAACTTCATTAAAAACTGAAAATTTGTTAATTACTCAGAATTGGGATATTAAAACTGTTTTATACTCAAGCCCTTTACAATTTCAATTATTAGGCTTTAATTAATTAAAAAATTTTAAATGTAAAATTTCTGCTTATACTTTTCTAAGTTTAACCATTTCAATTATAATTGAAAAATGAAAACTTTCGTAAGAGAAAACTGGAAAATCCAGAGTTCAACATAAAAATTCAGAACTCTGAAATTGTAACGATTCAAAATTGAAAAAAAAATTAATTACTGAGGTATCAATCACAGATAGTTTTATTTTCATCAATTTTGCTTTTAAATAACCAAATTTTTAAAGTTTTAATTTCAAATTGTTTCAATATCGGACAATTTTAAGATATTACATTGAACATTAAAACTAAAAAAAAGACAAAACAAGATAGCTATGATTCCAATTTTTGAAATTATCTTTAGCCTTTCCATTCGGAGTTGTTTTTTTAGATGAGTTTGTAATGTTTAATATTTTGGAACATTTTCATATGAAATGTAATTCAATTTTTAATGCCAAGTTATAAAATCTTCTCATTTTTAAGGCTTCAATTTGATAAATTATTTTCTCAATTTTTCATTGTTTGGAATTGATTCTTGAAGCATTTTACTTAAAATTGTTTAATTACAAATTACTTAAACTGAAAATTTTGCAACTATGAATTCTTTGAATTTAATATTCTACGGTTTCCAGGAATTTAAAAAGAAAGAGAATTTGGTACGTTTAAAATTGAAACCAAACAATTAGGAATATTCAAATCTAAAATTATTAAATTTACTTAATTTACTTAAAAATTTACTTAAATGAACTTTAGTTTCAAGGCCTCAAAAATTTGAATGTTTTGGATTTGCGCATGCAAAACTATAATTATAAATTTAAATGACATAAATTTTAAAGATGATAAAAATAATTAATAACTATCATATATGATGTAGTATCAGGCGACATTCAATCAATGAAACAAAAATTATATCATTTTCAGCGTATAAAATTAAAGAATTTGAAATATTTTAAAGCTCTAAAGATTAATTATCGTAAACAATTTTAAAATGATATGCTTTCTAATTGAAAACTTCTCAAGTCATGAATTGAAACTTGAAGCGCTAAAAATTAAAAAATTCCAAACTTCGTTTAAAAATTAAAGCATTCTCAAATAAGGTCGTTTAAAATAACTAATTTTCAAACTGTGAAACACGATTTTGCAAATGCAATCATTTTAATCTAAAGTGCAAAATTAATAATTTGAAAATCAACGATAAAGGATTTCCATGCAAGGGTAACAACTTCTCGGAATGATAGGTATAAAAATATGAATATGTTTGGAAGTTATTTAAATGGAACAATTACGAACTGAAATAACCATAAATGTAATAATGAGAGCCACATTAAATCAGAATCGCATTCCATTTCCTATATTCGGTCATGAAATTATGAACATCTGCAATTAAATTATCATACATTTCTCTTTTATGGTACAATATTCCCAATACTTATTCCCAACTATGCCCTTTACGATTCATTCATACATGATAAATTAAATTACCGTGTGATAATATTATATGATATGGTTCATTTGATAATTTCGAGAATCGGCTATATTAAATCGAGTGTGTGATGAAGTCTGTTAAATAAGGTCCAGTGGTTAAACCCGCTTTAAAAAATACCAATTAAATTTTCTCGTACCATGATTTTCTGAATAGCAGCATAATGAGCGCGGCACACAGTTTACAAACTGGGACTCGGGTTGTTGGCTCTTTGCAATCGTTGATAATTTTCGTTGTTATAATGAAATTCGGAGACACCTCTCCCGTTGATTCTGCCATTCACCTGACATTTTATGAAACGTTCAACCATCCTTGCATCCTCATTGTTTCCTACAAAATGAATCGCTTTCTCTACTACTTCAATCTGCACGTTGTAGGTTTTATTTCCTGTGTGAAAATTAGTCCGTGTTAATGTTTTGACATCTATGTGATTTATTACATCATTATTTATTCTACTCTTATTTTTTCAAAATATAGTTGCACTTGGTACACGGTGTGCCTCGACTGACTTCAACCCAAAAGAGCTTGTATATGCCGGCTTTTTTCTGAATATACTTCTGGGGTGCCCCTCAATCATTTTGAGCCCAAAAAGAAAAAAATCGCTTGGGCCCTTTTTGAGAAAACTCTTTTTTTGATTTTTTTTGAAGAGGTTAATCAACATATTTTGATGAAAATAAGTTAAAAGTAGAATTTCATCGGCTCAAACGATTCAGTTTGGCACCAAAAAAACGGCTACAGGTGCTGAACATCTTACGAGAACTGAAACCTTTCAATATTTTTGAAAAATGGTGAAAAAAGTGTAAAAAAATGAGTTTTTTTAAAATTGCCTCATTCCAGTTCATCCTATCTGCTTAGCACATTCACAAGAATAAAAGTGCTTAAAATTGTCTGCAATATGAAAAAAAAATCGAATGTTCTATCACTAAAAGTTTGGGAGTTATGGTCCTAAGAAGTCGATTTCAAGCGAATAATTTGAATGAAAAAGAATATATATATATAGTTTTGGGGAAATAATTTATTTCCTATGGATATCTGGTAAAAATTTTCAAATAACTAATTAAAGAAGACTTAATTTTGAGTCGATTTAAAAAAAAACATTGCTCTAGCTCTAATAGAACCAAAATTATGGCCTTTTGAATATTACTCTTTTTTATGAAATGTTGTTTATCATCAATTTTATAAATAAATTTGGTCGTTTTTAAAAAGAACTTATTAACTGAGAAATGCAGGAGAAAGCTGCCACCAGATTGTTTAAGGAAGACCTAAGTTTTAGCAAATCTTACCAAAAAAAATGCTCTAGCTAGCTCTAATCGCATCGAAACTATGGCCTTCTAAATATGATCCTTTTGTAATGAAATTATGTTAATCATCATTTTTTGAACAAATAATGCTAGAGCATTATTTTTTTTAGATTTGCTAAAAATTAGGTCCTCCTTAACTTATCTGGTGGCAACTTTCTCCTAAAACGCTGAGGAATTTTATTTATAAAATTTATGTTACACAACATTTCATTTAAAAAAAGTCATATTCAAAATGCCATAACTTTGGTTTTATTAGAGCTAGAGCAATGATTTTTCTAGATCAACTCAAAATTAAGTCTTCTTTAATTAAATATTCGGCAATTCTTACCAGATATCCATAGGAAATAAGTTATTTTCCCAAAACTATATATATATATATATAT
>CAKNWT010330740.1:0-11299 GCA_932066315.1 Andricus coriarius | reverse complement strand
GCTTCGGCATGAAGAGGAGGCTCCTGAGGAGAAGTCCGCTCAGGTGACTGTTGTCTGTCAGAAGAAGAAGAACCTGGTTTACGTTCGCTATTAGGATTCCATTCGGACTGTATTGAATCGTAATTTGATGAAGCTTTAAGAAAACTGTGGGGGAAGATTGGGTGCGAGTTGCCTACTGGACAATCTCGAATTTCATCTGCGGTCAAAATATGAACTGCGCTGCTTATCATATTTACTTTAATTCTTGATTTTGAATAATTTGTTGTACAAATTGCACGAAGAAACCCGCTATAATCTAATATTGCAAAAATGTCACCATTTGATGTTGTTAATACAATATATTCTTGGGCTGGCACGGGACTACAGAGTTTGCCTCCTATTCGCAACCTAATTGGTTTACCAGCAGGAAAGACGTATCTTCGAAATTCTAATCGTAGGTTCTGATTTGTGTGGGGAATAAGCCGAAGGTATCCAAGTTGTCTAAGTGCATATCCTAGTACTTTAGGTAAAGGCGGCAACCCAGGAGGCGACCTGGTTTCGGCATGAAGAGGAGGCTCCTGAGGAGAAGTCCGGTCAGATGAATGATGCCTGTCGGTAGAAGAAGAACCAGGGTTACGTTCGCTATTATGATTCTGTTCGAACTGAAGTGAATCGTAATTTGCTGAAGCTTTAATAAAACTTTGGGAAATGATTGGGTGCTTTGTGCCTACTGGACAATCTCGGATTTCATCTGAAGTCAAAATATTAACTGTGCCGCTTGTCATATTTAGTTTAACTCTCGATTTAGCTCTATTTGTCATACAAATTGAACGAAGAAACCCGCTATACTCTAATATTGCAAAAATGTCACCATTTGATGTTGATAATACAATATATTCTTGGGCTGGCACGGGAATATAGCGTTTGTGTCCTATTTGCAACCTAATTGGATAACCAGCAGGAAAAACGTATCTTCGAAATTCGAATCGTAGATTCTGATTTGTGCGGGGAATAAGCCGAATGTATCCAAGTTTTCCAAGTGAATAGCCAAGTACTCTAGGGGAAGAAGGCGACCTGTCCCTGGCACGAAGAGAATGCTCCTCAGGAGCCTGAAGTGTACGACGAGGATGAGAACAGCGACAGTGAACCTGGCAGGGAGTTTTAAGGCAATCGCTGTTTGTTTGCGAACTTAACTCTGTAAAAAGAAATAGAGGATTAATGTTTCTTGTTGAATGAACTTAAAAAAGAGCTTGATACTTGATTCTCGTTTTTGGTATAAAATACTTTAAAATCATAAGTAAAAGATTCTGTAAACAAAAGTTGTGCTATAACAATGTCAGGTTAAAAATGGTTGAGGCTCACTGTGTTTGACTTCAACACAACTCATTGTTTTGCTGTAATTTTTGCAATTTATTCTGAATTTGTTGAAAATCACCTGGAATTCTTATAAACTTCGTGGAATCTTTTAAATTTTCTGAAATTCAAAAGAACATAAGTCCGATTGTTAATGAACGTTAGTCACTTCTGGATAATTTCACTACTACTTTGGTTTAGAAATTATTACGATATCAAAGAACTATAACAGGAATTTTAAAGGATCTTCCAGCCTCCCCACTTTTCGATTCCTAGAAGCAGGGGCCGGTTTTCACTGCTTCTCTTATACGGGGCAGTCGGTATGTTTGGTACCCCTGACCGACAAAGGTCTTTTATAATAAAGAAGTCCTGCAATATAGTTCCGGCACAATAAAATGTATTTAAAGTTATTCTTCTGACCGATTAGAAAATTGGCGACCGTATCTTTGGAAGACAATCTGGAAAGCGGAAATCAATACGGTTGTTTAAATCGAGGAACTTCGGACTGTTACTAAGGTGCAGCCCGACAACCAGGAAGCAGAAATTGCAGCAGTTGCAACGAAATCTCTACGGTGGTTAATACCGAGGGATAAATCCAAGACTCCGGACTGTTACTAGCTTATTCAGAAAATAAGCTAGAAAATGTGTGCTCAGACGTTTTTATACTTTTGTAATGAGATGTGACGAGAACCCACAACTGCAGTGCTTAAAATTAATATAAAATATATTGTTACGCGTTCGCGACACTTACACCCGGCACTCACAATCAGGTTTAAAGCTGGCTTTCCACGCCTATAGGGAAAATTTAAGTAGACACTATCCAACACATACGGACACTTCCACATATTCTGATAGCACCATATCTGCGGCGTGTACGAACGCTCCCACTATGGCTACGGAGAATGCGCCAAAACAAGATCAGGATGTTCTAACACTGATCTTGAACCAACTTCAAATAATCGTTGAGAAACAGGATAGGTTTAAAACTAGCCGCACAATTTTAAACGAGGAAAACCTGAAGCGAGCATGCGAAATCAGAAGTCTCGCGCACTTTGACAATGCCGTGGTCACGGAGGATGAATCGAACGACCATTCACAGCATTCCAAGTCGTCTGGAAAGGAAGCATCGTCGCCACAGCACTCCGAGTCAGCTGACAAGGAATCGTCGCCAGACGAGGAAACGCACGATCCCGCTCATACAGAAGGTGGTCCGGAGAGACCCATCTCGCCCGGCTTTTCCCAAGATTCCTTCACAAAGTGTAGTGGCCAGTTTGGAAGTGTTCGGCCCATATTTCAGCCCCCAAATCCCGTCAGTCAGTGTACTGGATAACAGCTGGCACCGGCACGTGAATCTGTGAGATCTAGCACAATAGGTGAACAGCCCACAAGTTCTTTCGTGCAGGTCATTGACCGGCAATGTGTCCAGGTCCCAAATTCCTTCGCGCAGTATACTAACCAGCTGCCAGCACCTGCTCATCGCGCTTGTCCGAGAAACAACCCATTGCCACCAGCGATGAACCGTATGGAAAATGTTGAACCGCTTTTCCAGGTCAAAGAAATCATCCGCAAGGTCGAGGTTTTAAACGGCCAAGATGATGTTGGCGTACACGATTTCATTAAGACCGTGAAACGCGCGAGGATATGATGTTCGCAACCTAGTTTACTACTTAACTACATTTCAAAGAAGAAAATAGTTGGAAGCACTAATAGAGCGATCCGGCACTACTCTGTCAGTAGCTACGACGATCTTTACAGTGCTTTAAAAACAAATTTAGTTACTACAACGACTCTGGAATAATCAGGCAAAATCATGATTCAGTACAATTTTATAATAAAAAATTTAGAAGCGCGTAAAATGAATTGATTTATACAATTCAATCAGAATATAAGACCGGAATAGAGCGGAAATTAGCTCTTCAAATGGAGGAAAAACCTGCTACAAAGAGGTACGTTATGAACTTACGCGATGACATTAGCCATTATGTGCGACCCTTGAAACCCAAAAGTTTGAACCAAGCTTTACAGGAAGCCCTGGAAGCAGAAGTATGGTGCAGATAACGTTCGCGAACGAAAGTTTTAATAACACCTCGACCAGTACAACCAAGTATTCTTAGACTACCCATGAGGAACGTACCTCTACCTGCAGCCCGAAATCACCAGCCACAAATTCGAAATCAATCCTCCGACAGTCCGAACCACGGACAACATAGGAGGCAAATGACGTGTAACTTCTTTTAGAAACCGGGCCATTTGGAGAAACAATGCTATGCGAAATTAAAGCAACAGAGTTTTCACAATGGAACATCTCAGAGAAGACTGCCAGAAATCAGAAATATACAGGAGATGGAAAATCTTCAAGACGAATGATACGAAGAATCTGCAGAGTTTCTGCAATCCCATAAAAAGAACACCATTTCAGATGAGAAAACTTTTTGCCATGGGGAGAGATATTAATTATTCTTATCAAGCAGTAAGAATACCAAACTTAGGGAAGCTGCATTTATTTCACATAATTGATCATGATTTCCCCCTACCAGAAGAACGTATCCTCGGCCGACAGTTCTTTAATGCATTTGATAAATATCATATAACTAAAGATTTCCTTTATCTTGATGACAAAAAATTACACCTTTAGAAGGAAGGAACATTTGTTTCGGAAAACACAGCACAGATAACTCAGATCAAAGTTGTAGAGAAGGATCAAAATGTCTTTATAGAAAATCACGACTCAATCCCCGACGGCGTTAAAAAAAATAGTGAACCAAGAATCAGCTGTATGCTTATATAATTATGGAAACCCCCTTTAAAATACCATGCACTTGGGAGTATGATAAAATAGATCAAAGTAAAGAAACTAGTAGAGTCAGCGTCGCTAATTCAGAAGGAAGTCAGGCAAAACGGATACAAGATATATTAAAAAAAATGAGATTGGACCACAAAGAAAAAAAAGAATATCCTTATTTATGGAAAATGGTAACAGGATACAGTGACATTTCTGACTTTGAAGGAGACCCTTTTCCGTGTACCGATTTAGTAGAACATGAAATAATTTTGAAAATCGACAAGATAGTAAATGTTAAATCTTATTGTCCTCCCCAATGTCACAAGGAAGAAATAAAAATACGATTGCATGACTTGAAAGAAAAAGGCCTCATAAGAGATTTAAATTCACCCTTTAATTCGCCGATATGGATTGTCCCAAAAAAGGAAGACGCGTCTGTCCAGAAGAAATGGCGCATAGTAATCGATTTTCGAAACATAAACGAGGACACGGAACAAGATGCATATCCGTTACCTATCATCGAGGATATTTTAGATCAATTAGAAGATGCAAAATTCTTTTCTGCCTTCGACCTTAGCTCAGGATTTCACCAAATCCCAATGAGTGAAACATCAAAGAAATACACGGCTTTCTCGACATCTGAAGTTCATTTTGAATTTAATAGATTACGATTTGGTCTCGAAAATGGGTTTGAAACGTTTCGAAGGATGATGGACAACACCTTGGGAGGATAAGTAGGAAAGCAATGTTTTGTTTATCTCGATGACATTGTCGTATTTGGGTCACATTGAAAGAGCATAATGAGAATTAAATAAAGTTATTTGAAAGACTAAGGAGAACAGGGTTAAAACTAGAGCCCGATAAGTGTGATTATCTACGTCTGGAACTCGAATACTTGGGACATCTCACAACCAAGGACGGTGTGAAACCTAACGCTGCAAAAATACAAGCAGTGCGTGATTTCAAATCGCCACAGAATATCACCCAAGGTCAGAGTTTTTTGGGACTCGCAGGGTACTGTAGGAACTTCATACCAAATTTCTCACAAATATGTAAACCGCTCACAATTTTACCCCAAAAGGAAACACCTTTTGACTGGTAAAAAATCGCCAAGAATTTTTTGATGAAATAAAAGGATTATTATGTACAGCACCGGTTTTGAGATTCTCGGACTACAAGGACAAATTCACATTAACAATAGACACATCTAATTATGGATTAGGAGGAGTACTATCCCAGAACGTCACCCTCGTTGGTATATATCAAGAACGATAAACAAAGACGAGATCAATTACACTACAACAGAAAAGGAACTGTTAGCCATAGTTTTGGCTTGCAAACGATTAAGATCATATCTATTGGAAAGCAAGTTCACAGTGATAATGCCTCTTCACGATTGACACGCTAGTAAGAGAAATAAGCTATAGGGAAAATATATCACTACCGCATACTGATAAACAATTAGATTCTCTAAGAGGCAAGCTAATACCGTTGAAACAAGAAACTAGGCCTCTGAATTTAAATAATTTAACACAATCAGTCGACGACATCGAAAATGCAATAGATAAGGTCACTAGAGACCGAAGAATACGAACCTCGACTATACAGGCCACCAGTTGGCTGCAGTACTTAGGATATACAGCAATTGCTACAATCATAGTTTTTATGTGTTACAAATGTGGAATCTTTGCCCGCCTTCTTGAATGTTTTCCTAAAAAGATTTGTATATTTTGCGTAAAAACTCAGATTACCGCAACACCAGCAGTGCATTACGCTGTCGCTCCTACTGCACCTACTGCTGAGATAAAATATGCATATCGTAGAATTAAGACTACTAATGTTAAAATAAAAGCTAGCAAAAAGGTTTAGAGACTAAACCTAATCTAAGAATGGGATTGTAACAGGAATGTCAAAGGATCTTCGATCATCCCCACTCTTCGAATCCTAGAAGCAGGGGTCCGTTGCCACTGCTTTCCTTGTACGGGGCAGTCAGTCCGTTCGGTAGCCCTGACCGACAAAGGTCTTTTATAATAAAGAAGTCCTGCAATATAGTTTATGCACCATAAAAAGTACTTAAAGTGATTCTTCTGACCCATTACAGAACTGTACTTAAAAACAAAATCTCACTTGCAAATAACTTCTTCTTTTCATAAAAATGCAATCATTTTGTGGAAGAAATGAATTATTTCGTTCAACAATTTTCTCCCTTGATTGCGAATTCAACAATTTGTTCGTAAGACCAACTGTTTGGTGAAAATTAAGAAAATTAATTTCTTTATGTTCTACTATCTGGCCGAAACTGCATCTTCATTGGTTGAAAATGATCTTGCTGTTGTAAATTGAGCTTTTCAGTTTGATAATTCAACGATCCTCGAATAAATTCTTCTTTGTAGGTTGAACATTCAACTATTTGCTTGAAAATTCTATTGTATTGCTGAACAGTAATTTCTTTGTTGTAAGCTCAGAAGAATATTATGCACAAAGGGGAAGAAGATGGACATTATTGATACATGCATGTTTTCAGTGAGAGTCGTAGGAGCCGACCTTAAGTGCAGCTTTTCCAGTTCGTTGCTATGTAATGGTTCGCTTTCGCTCGTTCATTCCTCGGTTCCGTCTCGTTTTCCCGTGCCCACTCCTCGGTTTATCTCGTCACATTCTTCCTCATCCCGTCTCACCCATCCTCGCTATCGCCTCGGTTTTTACGAGGAATGCGACAGATGTGAAGTAGTGGAGCGGACAGCTGGTGGGGGCGTTATTTTGCACTTTGATGCGCTAATGCTAATTAGCGTTCTTTGGTGAATACTTAAAGTCAAAATATAATTACATATTATCATTTTTTGTGCATTACTGATAAATTTGATATTAAACCCGACTATGTTACGATTTGTTCAAAGATTTAACTTCACTCTATTTTTACGTTATTTTGTTCTTATTAAAAATTTAATCTTGCCAATTATAACAATGGAATGTATGAAAGAGGAAGGTAAAAGGATTGGTATATTTTCAAGTTATTTAGAGTTTAACTAGAATAGCACTAATTTAAATTTTCATATTTCGAAGTAGAATTTTAAAATATTGTTGTGTCTAACGTCTACGTTAGATAAATCGAATATATTTGTCGGGACATTTAAAAAATGGAAAGTGCTTCCCTACTTGAGTCACTTTGACTACTACATATTTTTTAAATTGGATGAAATTCATAAGACTCATATAAACTCATATGATCAGCACACAATCGATTTTATAATTCACCCCTACCAAATATAAGTGTGTATGTGTGTTTATTCATGTATATGTATTTGAGTATTCATTTATGTATATTTTCATATTCATGCATGTAAAAAATTTTATATTTCGCAAATTCCTTAGCACTGAAAGTTTCCTTTCGGGTCCCTCATGACGTGTATATCTTTGGGTTTGGCTGAGTCGAAATATAATAAACAAGTTCTTAAATCACAGAGTTTTGATTTATGAATAATTTTTTTAGCATTGAAAAACTTTCTTATGTTCAAAATGTACTTCCAAAACATTTAAAAATATCAGATCATTAAGAAAGACGAGTTAATTTGAAAAATTCAGCGACTCGTCATTTTTAATTATCTGATATACTTAAATTTTTCGGAAGTACTTTTTAAACATGAAAAAGCTCCTCTATGCTGAAAAAAATGATGTGCAGATCGTCTAGACTTTTTTAATTTTTAGGTGCTTATACAAAAATTAGTTATTCCTACAGAAATTCAAAAAATAATCTCAAGAAATTGTGACGATTAGTCATATTATGCAGATTAAGACACAAAAATAACATTTATGATTTTTCCAAATCTCCAATTAAAAAATTATTTTCTTTTATTTCAACGTTGTCCAACCGCAAGATATTAATTAATATTCATAACTTTTAAAATATTCCAAAAGATGTCAGAGAAATTCATAAATTTCAGATACATTTTGCGTACACTAATAGGCTTTCTCGAATTCACCAAGATTTCCAAATATAAAATATTTAAAGTATTTCAAAGAATTCTTCAACTTTTATAAATATTTCGAAAAATTTCACAAAGATTTCAAAGATTTTGCTAAAATTTCAAACTATTCCAAAAGATTTCACAGAAATTTCAAGATTTCACATAGATTTTGCATACTTAAAAAGAGTTCAAGGAATTCAAAAAAATTTCCAAACATTTCAAATATTTTAATATGTGTTAAATTCTTTAAACTACCAATTATTTGAAAATATACCTATCTTTTTACGTTTCTGTTTCATATATGCTGTTGTTGTAATTAGAAAAATAAATTATTAATAAGAATAAAGCAAAATACTAATAGAGTGAAGTTGAATCTTGGAAAAAATTGCAACATAGTCATGTTTGACATCAAATTATTCAGTAATGGGCAAACAAGTATAATATGTAATCATATTTTGCCTTTAACTATTCATTAAAGTATGCCAAGTAGCAATAGCACGTCAGAGTGGCAAAATAACGCTCCCGCGAGCTGTCCGCACTGCTAGCGCACGCCTGTCGTATTCACCGCAAAAACGAGACGAGAAACGAGAAAGGATGCCACGAGACGAGGCTCAACCGATACATGGAATACCGATACAGCAGGTATGTCTCGTCTCGTAACGCCTCAATCCTCGGGATTTCTCGCTCAGTGGCAACACTACTATGACGTCATAATTTTTGACGACATAAATATACAAATAGCCATTATATGAATATAAACTGGAAAGGGAGACTTTATTTTCGCTCCACAGGCCTGAGAAATGGCCATATTCATGCATGTGTTGTATAAAATATAATAAAAATTATAGGCATATTATATTAGTATATTCACCAATAGATTTAAAGATGACCGCCAGAGTGAAAACGAAAGTATAGACCATCCTCATTTTCGCAAAGTAGAGAAACAACTGATCATTACTTCAGTGAATAAGTTGGTCAACAAACGTAACTATAGAATATTCTATTGCATCATCAGAGTACAAATATATGCGTAAGTAGTCGTTATCTCACATACATGTGAGATGACAACGTTATTAGTTTCAAGATTGTCCTTCGAAGATATAATTATCAAATTTTCATCTTAAACAAAAGGCATTGGTTTTAATTGGTTATAAACTATGAATGTAACTAAAAAAAATTGCAGGAAAGTTCTTTGAATAATTTAAAACTACCTGTTCAAATATAAAAAATAAATTCTGTGACATTTTTACTGGTTTTTTGAAAAATGTCGGATTTAATTGACCCAATTATTTAAATTATTATGAAGAATGATTATATCGGCATTAGGGTCTTATGAGTATATTTAATTACAAATTAAAACGTGCATTCCATAAAAGTAAAAATTGGCAAACGTTTCGACCACGGATAGGGGGTCGTGCACATAATATGTCAGACGTTTTTCTTTTGTTTATATCGTTGTATCTCTTTTGGCTTCAAGGCAATTTTATTCTCGTCTCTATTTAAACAAAGGAAAAACGTGTGACGTATTATGTGCACGGCCCCTAGGGGTCCTCCTCAGTGCCAGATATTTAAGTGAAAAATAAACTTAAAATTAAATCTTAGAAAAATTCCAGCTCTCTCTCTCTCTCTCTCTCTCTCTCTCGTGCAGCTCCTCTCTCTCTCCCTTTCTCACTCCGTCACTTTCCCTCTTCGCCTCTCTCACTCTCACTCTCTCTCTCTCTCTCTCTCTCTGCGTGTTCTTCCCGTTTCGTTGCAGAAGGTGACATTGTTGTGGGGAAGTAAATCACACTTTAATCCCACAAACACAGATTCACAAATACACAATTCACGAACACGTTGAAAAAAGAACACGCTTTAAAGTTTGAAAGGAAGTTAATGACAGAAGTAAGACAAACGAGTCAAAATGATTGTATGACAGATTTTCGTTAATATAAACGGATAGTTTTCAACGTAAGAAAATATAGAGACATCCGCTCTGTCATAAATCACGAGGAAAATTGAAAAAAGTATTCTCAGAGGTCCTCCAGTTTAACGACCTACGAAATCCGATAGAAAGATGCTCTAATTTTTAAAGGGCTGTGGCACTAAAACTTGACTGAAAATGGGAGAACCGATCGCCGGTCCACTTGAGGGAGCGACGACCGTGGTGACCACGTGTTCTTAGAATTTTTTTCCCTTTACAACAGGGTAGTATATTTTTGAAAGTTTTTCAATATCGGTTCTCAAATTGACCGCATTTACATTACCAGCAATGTGACACATTTCCATCACCACACGTTTACGATAGTGACATTCATTCGCAAGAATTTTCGCGTTTTCAAAATCAAAAAAGTGATCCTTCTCAATGCTGTGCTTAGTAAGCATTGTCTGTTTATTTGGGACCTTATTTATATCTTTCTTGTGTTCTTTAACCCGTACTCCTAACGGACGTTTAGTTTGACCGCTATAAATCGCTTTACAGTTTTGGCCTTTGCACGAAATGCCATAAACAATATTGCTGTTTTCAAATTTATTTAATTTATCTTTAGTGGGCCTCAAGTCCGACGTGAGGTGTCTTTTGTTTTTATAAGCCGTAGTAATGTCGTGATGCCCGAGAATTCTCGCAATTCGCTCAGAAAGACCTTCGACGTACGGAATGCTGATAAAAGACCTAATTTCCGCATTTTGAACTATTTCATCAACTCTATGATTTTCATTTTCGGCTAAAGTATTTAATCTGACATTTAAGTTTTCTCTAACGAACTTATCCGGGTAAAACATATCACGAAGTGTATCTTCCACCAGTCGCAAATTGTCTATATGAAATTGCTTATCGGAAAGGAGAATGGCTCTGTCGACCATATTGAAAATTACACCATTTTGTATTTTTGTGGGTGGTTAGAATCGAAATTTAGGCATCTACCGGACCACGTGGGTTTGCGGTACCAATTGCAGTCTACTTCCTGAAGGTCATTTCTGTGAAAAGTGACATCCAGGAAGTTGATCGCCCTATTTTGTTCTTTTTCCAACGTGAACTTTATTTCAAAATCATTGGAATTAAAGACTTGTAGAACGTTTTCTACTTCGTTTTCGGGAAGAGCTACTAAAATGTCGTCGACATAACGGACATACAGCGGTACCTGGAAACCTAATTTCGGTAAAATAACTGTTTCCAGGTCGTCCATAACTATATCTGCTAGAATCGGCGAAAGGGGAGAGCCCATTGGTAATCCTCTTTTCTGAA
>CAKNWT010330739.1:0-11349 GCA_932066315.1 Andricus coriarius | reverse complement strand
CATTTTTTTAAGATTCAGAATTTTCGTTAAAAATTCATCTCATTTACTAAAAAAGCAACTATTTTGTTTAAAATTAAGATGCGAAACATTTTTTAGCGAAAAATTTAACTATTCTTTTTTGGTTGAAAATTAAGATTCTTATTGAAAACTAATATATTCTGATTGAAAATTTATGTAATTTGTGGAAAATTCATGTAATTTGTTGTTTGTTCTTTGGTGGAAAATTAATCTTCTAAGTTGAAAATTCATCCTTTTTGGTTAACAATGCTATGTTTGGGTCTAGATTAATCTTGTTTGCTTGAAGATGCAACCATTTGTTATAAAATAAAATTATTCGGTAGAAAATTAATTTTGTTGACAAAAATATTAATATTAAATTATTCCATTTTTTAAAGAATTAATCTTTCGTGTTCAAAAATCATCTGTTGGGTTGAACTGTTTCGTTGAATATGCATTTTTTTAATATTCATCATTTTAGTTGAAAATTTATTTCTTTTATTGAAATTGTAACTATTTTATTGAATTAAGTTGAGGAAACATTTTTTGAAGTGAAACTTCTTAGAGCGCGGCATGGCATTTTTGCAGGAGGAATGAATCCATGAAAAGCGTCAAGTTACGTTGCATGAGGCTCCAGCAAGGTAGCGGAATTCATGGAATTCATAAAATTCAAGGAATTCACGAAATTCCCGAAATTCAAGGAATTCACGGAATTCCCGAAATTCAAGGAATTCCCGGAATTCACGGTATTCGCGGAACTTATGGGATTCTCCGAATTCAAGGAATTCGAAGAATTCAAGTAATTCATGCAGTTCATGGAATTCATAGAATTGAAGGAATTCATGGAATTCACGGAATTCATGGAATTCACTGAGTTCATGCAATTCATGGAATTCGTGGAATTGAAGTAATTCATGGAATTCACAGAATTGAAGGAAATCATGGAATTCAAGGAATTCACGCAAATTACGGAATTCAGGGTATTAATGAATATCACGGAATTCATGAAATTCAAGGAATACATGGAATTCACGGGAATCATAGAAATCACGGAGTGTACGGAAATCCCGGAGTTACGGAATCTAAGGAATTCATGAAATGCAAGAAATTCACGGAATTCACTCCAGCAAGGAATTCATGGTATTCAAGGAATTCATGGAACTTATGGAATTCGAGGAATTCGTGGAATTCAAGTAACTCATGGAATTCACATAATTGAAGGAATTCATGGAATTCAAGTAAATTACGGAATTCTAGGAATTCAGGGAATCCAGGGTATTCATGAATTTCACGGAATTCATGAAATTTAAGGAATTCATGGAATTTACGGGAATCATAGAAATCACGGAGTGTACGGAAATCCCGGAGTTAACGGAATCTAAGGAATTCATGTGATTCTAGGGATTCAAGAAATTAACGGAACTCGAGGAATTTATGAAATTCAAAGAATTCGTGAAATGCACGGAATTCAACGAATTCACGGAACTCATGAAATTAAATACATTCACGGAGTCCATGGAATTCATGGAAATTACGGATATCATGGAATTCGCGGGATTCACGGAATTCACCGAATTCAACAAATTCACGGAATTCATGAAATTCAATAAATTCAAAGAATTCGTGGAATTCGTGATATCCATGAAATTCACGGAATTCACGGAATTTAAAGAATTCAAGGAATTCACGGAATGCCTTCAAATTGTGGAATACTATGAATTTGTATAATTTTACGAATTGCGTGAATTCCTTTAATTGCGTGAATTCCGTGAATTTCAAGAATCCTGTGAATTCCTTCAATTCTATGAATTTGTTAATTAATTCCACTTAAACATTCTTCTAAAGTTTCACTGCAACCGTGCATCCCGAGACACGCATTTTTCCCACAATAACTATTCCACTTTTGGTTCAATATTTATATTTTTATTTAAAATTGATCTTTTCTAGTTGAAAACTTTTGCAAATATTTTGTTACAAATTCATATTTTTGGTTTAAATTTAATTATTTGTTTAAAGTTAAACTATTCGTAGAAAATTCGACCTTTTCGTAGATAATTCGTCCTTTTGGCTTTAAAATTCAATAACTTAGTTATAGATTAGAGTTAAAGGCATCTGCAGCTGCTTTCGTTGAAAAAATCACCCTCTTTCCTATGCTTCAGAAGAATTTCGGGCTGCATCACTTTTCGGAAGGAGGGGGGGGGGTGTAAACAGAGACCCCTAATAAGAAAAACAAATATTTCCTCCCCTAATTCCTTTCTCGGGCCGTTTTTTTTGGTCCCGATGATAAAACATCAATGGTAAACCATTCAATTTGTTTAATATTCTTTTTTATATAGTTTATGAATACCTGGTACGAAGTGCAAAAATTTTTCCCAATACTTGAAAATGCAAGAAAGTGCGTGGCTGCCAAATACGCACCAAATGCAGATGGTTTAATAGAAGTTGTCCTCGGACGAGTTAACGAAATGTAAGTAAAATAATGTACAATTTTTCTAAAATTTGAATAAATTCTTTATTATTTGGAAAATCAGTTTATCGTATGCAAGAAAGCCTTTCTTATAAGTGTCACAAAAAAAATAATTTCTTCTTTTTTTCTAAAATTAATGCTTACCTTTTGCTGATTCTGCTGATATATATATATATTTTTTTGTTTTATATTATTGCATGGGATAATTCTTCCGGAAAATGTCCCTCATTGGTTTTTATTACATGTTTTTCGGTACTTTTATCATTATTTTGTGACTTGTTATTACTTTCAGGAGCGATAAACCAGAAGCAGTTCAAGGCACGGTCACATTCGTTGGCTCGAATAAAGTAGCAAATCTGGTGGTCAAGATTCCACAGAGAGCTCCTCAATTATATAAGATTCTTGATATCGACTATAACAACTATTTTGTCGCTTTTTCTTGCTGTGATCGGTAAGATATGTACTAATTAATAATACTACTTCACACTCATTCTGTACAATTAGTCATAGCTCTTCGATCCTTTAATAAATCATTCATCTTTCTTCTAATATTTTTACGCTATCAGAAACAAAAAACTCCTACTTTCTTACTCACTCTTTCTCTTATTTATTGTATACTAAACTAAAGCGAAAATAACAGAACCTCCTCATCACTTTAAATTGCGAAAAACAGATCAGGGGCTTACCTACTCTCATTCCTCCTTTCACATAAACTCCTCATTACTTCTAATCTGATTTACAAAAGAGGCGCTTACCTACTCACATTCCTTCTTTAGCCACCAGTTTTCCTAACCTCCTAATCTGTCACCCTGTCAAGTGTACACACAATAATACACTTTTTTCTGCTTTTCACTTTCACCTCTCTGCTTCTTCCATCCCTCCTTTTCCTATTTGTCCACTTCTATTCCCATACCAATCTTCAATAACCTCCTCTCTCTCTTGTTTAGCTTATCCCTTGCTTCAAAATCTTCTGTTTTCTTCTCCGCTGTTTTCAGCTTCAGCAGTAGCCCTCCATCCCCAGAACTCAAATTCCTTCCTCTCAAATTATGGCCTCCTGCTCCCCTGCCCAAAGATATTATAAGCCTAGATGCGGCAACTCACTAGTCAACCTATAATAAGTTCCAGGAACTAAAAAAGTACCATTGGTTAAAAAGAGATGGAGATAGCTATGTCTCTTCTTAACCAGTGGCATTTTTTGAGTTCTTGGAACTTATTATAGGTTCGCTAGTGAGGTGCCGCATCTAGGCTTATAATATATTTGCCCCTGTCCACTCTTTGTTCGCCAACGCTTTCAGCGGCTTCTTCCATGACTGGTCGCATCCTTCATCTTTCTCTCCTTCCTTGTAGCTCACAAATTCCCTCCTTTTTCAATTCCACATCTTTCGCCTTCTCCATCCATCCTTCAATCTCCCACGAAGTCTCCATCTTCTTCTTCCCCTTCTCTCCTTCACCACTCATCACGCTGTTCTTCTTTCTACCGCTAAGACGCTGTTGTCTCGCCACCACTTTCTCTCTTTTCCCATCAGCAGAGACTTCTTCTCTCAGTCACCATTGTAGTCAGAGTACCACCTCGTCCTAGTTGACGCTCTCGCCACGCGTGTCTCCGGCGCTTCTGTTCCTTGGCCTTTCCAATTCGTCCCCCTAACCTCAAACTCTCACGTTTCGGTTTTAACTTTTTCGTGCTACTTCTTCCCTATAGTATTCACTAAAGTGGACTCACGTCCACTTTCCTCCATTCCCGCACCGGAAGTCTATAGTGTCACTAAATGTACAAAAAATATTTAGATAGACTGGTACACTAGTGTCATTATATTTAAAAATGTGCAACATAATAAATCTTCCTTCTAAGATTTATTTTCTGTAACATTTAAAAATTCTTGAATTTGAACCCTCAGAGGCCATACGGGTGCAAATCGGGTAGGCCAAAAATTTCAAATGTCCCTCCCTCTCAGGGCACGCACTGCAGAGCTCCCTATCTTGTACGGCAATTATGTCTGTACTTCGGCCTAACCGTCGAGCAGCAGCTTGGCGTCAGTCGCTCTACAGCTGCTCTGCTGGAAAAGCCGAAATGGTACCTTAGGCCACATTTGCACCCGTTTGGCCTCGGCGTCATAAATGAGGTTCTGCTAAATTTTTTTTTAAGCTCCACGATAAATAGCATTTCCGCAATTATTAGCACCTAATAAGTAAGTATTTACTTCTTTGTTAGCCGACTCGCGGTATATATATGTATGCATATATTTATATTTAATTTCAATCAATAATGGATGTATTATGTACTCAATTTTTTAAAGAACACATTTTTTGTACCGGACATGATTCTTTACCTTTTTAAATGTATCCTTTCTTCGAGCACCTATTAAAAATAGTTAAAGTATAATTTATCGAATAAACCATTTTTTTTTAAATAATAATATTATATTTTAATGAGGGATCGTGCACATAATACGTAACGCGTTTTTCTTTTGTTTATATCGTTGTATCCCTTTTGGCTTTATGGCAATTTTATTCTCGTCTTTATTTAAACAAAAGAAAAACGCGTTACGTATTATATGCATGACCCCTAATTTCTTATGAAAATTTCCAACTAATTGTTTTACGTCTGCAGCTAACTGTCAGTTACGGCTTTCTCTCTGAAAACACAACTCGCCAATTTTTTCAGTTAACAGTGTTTTCCAAAAATGTTGCAATAATTATTCTTAAAGTTAAAAAAAATTATTTTAACAATCAGGCTTATATTTTTTTACGATTCCAACTATATAAAAAACTCATTTGTCGATTTTTTGCAATGAATGGTGTTATTCCAAATCACGACAGAAAGTATTTACATGCCACTTTAAATTGAGATTATTATTTATTTTCAGCTCAAGTGATGTTTGGATTTTTGCAAGAAAACGAGTTTTGGATGATAAATATCTCCAGAAGGCTTACGCAGCTCTTGCCAAATACCCGACGCTGAAAAAATCTTTCTTCAAAGCGACGAATCAAACGGACTGCCCGGAGACTGTCTAAAGCCTGAAATAAACTTATCATGGAATTTTTATTACTAGACTATCATAGGCGCGCGCTAATTTTTTATTAATTTTATCATTTATCAAATTTTGTAATAACTTTTTATTTGTTAAAACTCGTTGACTACTTAAAACTTTTCTAAAATTAGATTTTAAAATAACGTATAGATTTACTAAGTGCCTACGCAGACGCCAGACGCAGCAGACACCACACATGGCGGTAAATTTGAAAATGAACAGACTTAAAATTGTCCAAAAATAGAGAAAATTATGAAAATTCTAACAATTTTGCTATCATGCATTGCAGAATCAATACCAGTGTTATTTAATTATTTAAAATATTGGCAAAAATTAAATGTTGTTATAGACTTCGCAATAACAGATTTTAAAAATTCATTTTAATTTGCTCTGTGATGTTATTTTATTTCCTGAACGATTAATTTCTATGGGATTATTTACATTCCTGAGTACCATAAAATAAAAACGGAACGAATAGAATTGTTAAGAATAAGTAACGGAATAAAATAAGCTGCTGGTAATAAAAATGTATTAAGAATTAAACAAATATTTTCTTCGAATCTAGACTCGAGGCGTCAATAAAACGCAGTAAAATATACTATGCGTGTAAATCATTCCCAGTTGATGAGAAACCTTGCTGGAGGTGACGCAGTATTTTTACAGGTATGTATCGCAATCAAGTTACACAATCACCAAAACTTTACGATTTCTTAAGCTGCGCCTCTCAAAGTACGCCTCTTAAGCTACGCCTCTTAAACTACGCCTCCTAAACTACGCCTCTATAAATGCGCCCCTTCAACTACGCCTACTCAACTACGCCTCTTCAACTACGCCTCTTTAACGACGCCTCTTTAAAAACGCTTCTTTAACTGCGCCTATTTAACTACGCCTCTTTAACCACGCCTCTTTAACTACGCCTCTTTAACTACGCCTCTTCAACTACACATCTTTAACTACGCCTCATTAACTACGCCTCTTAAACTACGCCTCTTGAACTACGCCTCTTTACTACACCTCTTGAACTACGCCTCTTGAACTACGCCTCTTGAACTACGCCTCTTGAACTACGCCTCTTGAACTACGCCTCTTAAACTACGCCTCTTAAACTATGCCTCTTAAGCTACATAGTAGGACAGATTTATGTCTATACTACATCTTCGAAAAACTTTGCCTTCAAGTAAAATCTTACATTTATCAGAGATATCGTTTAATAAATTCAACATTATCCACAATTGTTATTTCGTGTTGGATTGGATGTAAATTATTATTCTTTTGAACAATTATCTCTTTCAAATCAGAATTATAATAATTTTTTTCAAAATTCTTTGTTTCAGATCACAATTATAATTCTTTCTTGCAAATTCCTTGTTTCGGATAAGAATTAGAATTTTTGTACGAAAATCTTTTCTGTTCTAAATCAGAATTTTCAGAAAAAGTAAAAGTTGTTTATCTTTTGAAAGCATCGTTATTTCAGATATAAATTATAATGATTTTTCAAAAAGTCTCTGTCCCAAACCAGAATAATAATTCTTTTAAAAAATTCCACGTTTCAAATTCAAATTGTTATTATTTTTGAACGTTCCATGTTGTAATTCAGAATTAAAATTTTTCAAACTATGCAAGATACGAAAAAATATTATTAATAAACTAAAATTGTGCACCCAGAAAAGATGTTCAAATTTTTTAATAATGACTTTTTGATAGGATGTGTAGTTTTTTTTTATTCGTAAAACACAACATTAAAAAAATTAATCAATAATTTTTATATGAAATATAAATATAAAATAAAAAATATAAAAAATATTTTCACAAAAAATCTACCAAAATACTTTACGCAATTTATGCACGGCCACAATTGTGCATGCGCATTTAGGTTTTTTTTCATGAATGTGAATACTAACTGAAAATTATAAATATAGTGGAATCTGGTGCATATATTCAATATGAAAACTTTTTTAAAATGAATGGACTTTACACACATTTGTTGAAGAAAATTCACAATCGCCCTCTCTAAAATTTGGTTTGCTTCCGTCCATGTATAGATATATTTATATCAAGAAAAATACATATTGCAACACATTTTCTTATCATTTCTGTTCCAAAGAAACGAACAAGCTCTCATTTATAAGTAAAATATCATAAAGGTAAGAATACAAAGTTATCAGTACAATGAACAGAATTTGTGAAATCAGAATTACCAAGAATAATTTTGTTTTGTTATTTTGTTTTGTTTTGTAAGTAATTTTGTTAACTTGTTAGTTTGTTAGTTTGTTAGTTTGTTAGTTTGTTAGTTTGTTAGTTTGTTAGTTTGTTCGTTTGTTAGTTTGTTAGTTTGCTAGTTTGTTAGTTTGTTATTTCGGTAGTTTGCTAGTTTGCTAGCTTGCTAGTTTTCTAGTTTCTCAGTTTGTTAGTTTGTTAGTTTGTCAGTTTGTTAGTTTGTTAGTTTGCTAGTTTGTTAGTTTGTTAGTTTGTTAGTTTGCTAGTTCGGTAGTTTGCTAGTTTGCTAGCTTGCCAGTTTTCTAGTTTATCAGTTTGTTAGTTTGTGCGTTTGTTAATTTGTTAGTTTGTTAATTTGTCAGTTTGTTAGTTTGTAGGTTTGTTAGTTTGTTAGTTTGCTAGTTCGGTAGTTTGCTAGTTTGCTAGCTTGCTAGTTCGGTAGTTTGCTAGTTTGCTGGCTTGCTAGTTTTCTAGTTTATCAGTTTGTTAGTTTGTGAGTTTGTTAATTTGTTAGTTTGTTAATTTGTCAGTTTGTTAGTTTGTAGGTTTTTTAGTTTGTTAGTTTGTCAGTTTGTCAGTTTGTTAGTTTGCGAGTTTTATAGTTTGTTAGTTTGTAATTTGTTAATTTGTCAGGTTGTGAGTTTGTCAATTTGTCACTTTGTTGGTTTGTTAGTTTGTTCGTTCGTTAGTTTGCTAGTTTGTTAGTTTGTTAGTTTGTTAGTTTGTTAGTTTGTTAGTTTGTTAGTTTGTCAGTTTATCAGTTTGTTAGTTTGCTAGTTTGTTAGTTTGTTAGTTTGTTAGTTTGTTAGTTTGTCAGTTTGTTAGTTTGTTAGTTTGTTAGTTTGTTAGTTTGTTAGTTTGTTAGTTTGTTAGTTTGTTAGTTTGTTAGTTTGTTAGTTTGTTAGTTTGTTAGTTTGTCAGTTTGTTGATTTGTTAGTTTGCTAGTTTGTTAGTTTGTTAGTTTGTTAGTTTTTTAGTTTGTTAGTTTGTCAGTTTATCAGTTTGTTAGTTTGTTAGTTTGTTAGTTTGCTAGTTTGTTAGTTTGTCAGTTTGTTAGTTTGTTAGTTTGTTAGTTTGTTAGTTTGTTAGTTTGTCAGTTTGTTGATTTGTTAGTTTTTTAGTTTCTTAGTTTCTTAGTTTGTTCGTTTGTTAGTTTGTTAGTTTGTTAGTTTGTTTGTTAGTTTGTTAGTTTGTTAGTTTGTTAGTTTGTTAGTTTGTTAGTTTGCTAGTTTGTTAGTTTGCTAGTTCGGTAGTTTGCTAGTTTGCTAGCTTGCTACTTCGGTAGTTTGCTAGTTTGCTAGCTTGCTAGTTTTCTAGTTTATCAGTTTGTTAGTTTGCTCGTTTGTAATTTTATTAGTTTGTTAGTTTGTTAATTTGTTAGTTTGTTAGTTTGTTAGTTTGCTAGCTTGCTAGTTTTCTAGTTTGCTAGTTTATCAGCTTGTTAGTTTGTGAGTTTGTTAGTTTGTTAATTTGTCAATTTGTTAGTTTGTAAGTTTGTTAGTTTGTGAGATTGTTAGTTTGTTAGTTTTTTAAGTTTGTTTCTTTGTTAGTTTGTTAGTTTGTGAGCTTGTTAGTTTGTTAGTTTTTTAAGTTTGTGTCTTTTTTAGTTTATTAGTTCGCGAGTTTGTTAGTTTGTGAGTTTGCCAAGTTCGTTAGCCAGCCATTTTCAATAAAAATTCAAAAATTTAAAGCATTTTCAAAATTTTTGAGTCCACTATTTTTTTAGAATTTGAAAATTCTATGTACAGTTGTTTGTAGTATTCAAAAAGACAAAGAATTTATTATTGTGACTTTTTCCAATAAAAAACAAATTACCAGAGATATAACATTTAGAAAATTCAACAAAATAAACGAAAATGAAAATTGTAAGCCAAATTATACAAGACATGAAAAAAGTCAAAAGAAGAAAAACATTGCTTTTTGAACACGATATGAGATTATCATAACAACTTTTTGAATTTTCTAGAAAAATCGGCAATTCCAAATTTGATCGCAGAAAAAAATAATGAAACATCCATTTTTGCGGTCAATCTATACAAGATACGAAAAAAGATGAATGAAAAAAAATAGTAAATTCAAAAAAGATCCACAAATCTTTCAAGAATGAATTTTGGACAGGAAATTTAGTTTTTGTTTAAATTCGTTAAAAAAACACAGAATGAAAAATAAAAAAATTAAATTATTGGACGAACGACAAAAGCTATGAAAAAAATTTATTGAGAAAAGTTGTTCATCCAAGATTCACAATTCGACTTTGGATTAGACTAGAATTTCGAGTCCAATTATTTTATAACTTATAATTTTTATTTAATCATATGAACTAATTATATATATTGTTTATTTATTTTTAATAATTTTCAGGTAAAAAAATGATTCAAGTAGGATTATTTCTTCTGCTCTTTATTGTAGCATTGACTCAAGTTGCTGGTTCTAATGGGGTAGCTTGTCCATATATTGTGAGAGCAGTGGTGGATTTTGATGCAACAAGGGTAAATGTGAATCTAAATTTATCAGAAATTCAAAGAAATAAATTTCTCATAAAAATAATTGAAAGATGCTATCTAACTTTAAAACTAACTTTTCATTTTTTATTAGACACGCTTGGAACATTGAATTTTTCGAAATAGAACAAATTTAACTGTGCATCAAACCGGCTTGATTTGCTTCGATGATTACAATTTTTAAAAACAAAACAACTTTTTTTTGGGTTAAAAAATGCACCAAAAATTCTACTTGTTCGAATATTCGAATAAATAGAATTTCAAAAATTCGAATTGATTTTTGGATTCATTTTTTTACCAAAAAAGGAGTTATTTTATTTAAAAAATTGTAATTTTCCAAGCGTGTCTAAGTTCTTTATTCATAATGTGTCCCCTAAGGGTTTACATGACCTCCGTTTCTTACAAGACCATCTACAAACTTTATATTATCTTATCCTTACTATTTACAATTATTTACAACTATTTACATCAGTTCTTATATCTATCTCCTTACTTCTATATTCATATAACGCAATTTAAACGCAATTTTACTGTCGGAAGAGTGAGCGAGCGATCGAAAGCGAGAGAGCGAGAGAGTTAGCGAGCGAGAGCGAGCGCATCCGCATCTTAATCTACTTATACTATTACAATAATAGCTGCTTACAGAACTTTACGCTTCTAATATATGCGACTTCCGTTTCCTTTTTCCTTCACATTCCAATCTCTTCTATCTCATTCTCATTTTGCCATTTTTCCATATCAATTCTTTCATTCTTTCTCCTTCGCCCGTCTAGCCCCCTCCAACTCCATCATCCACTCCTCACCCATTCCATCCTCCCCTAGAATCTTTACCACATTCTGTTGCCAGCTTCCTTTATCTTCCATTCCTCTCCTACATCCTTCCCATACATGCTCCCATGTTTCCTCCTCCCATACACATATTCTGCACTTTCTGTTCTCTTCATTTTCCCAATACATCTCCTCTTTTACCTCGTTTCCCAATCTAAATCTTGCTATTCTGGTCCACCTTCTCTCTCCCCATCCCTTTTCTAAATACTTTGGTACTCCTTCCTTTTTATCATCTTATACCATTTATTATATTTTGATCCCTCAATCATTCCCCATCTTTCCATTAATTGTCTTTCCCTGTCCCTTATCT
>CAKNWT010330736.1:0-19187 GCA_932066315.1 Andricus coriarius | reverse complement strand
TACATAAATCTAATGCCTTCTCATTGACATGAGAATGTAAACAATTAACCACGTGGAAAAGTGTTACTGCATGAAAGGTTTGATGGTTTTTATTTTGTTTAATCATAAAATTAGATTCTTAATTGTATTGGGTAATTGGTTTATTCATTAGGCCTTAATTTATATTTATCTACAAAAGATTAAAAATTATATTTTTTAAATCACAATAATTTTTGTAATTACTAGAAAAGTATTAGAATTTACATCAGTTTAATCTCAGAAATAGTTCGAAGGTAATTGTATAATAATTTCATATAGCTGAGATATATAAAAAAATTGTTCTTTTCAGTTTTTTCCCAACATTTGAACCAAAATTTAATAAAGTAATGTATAATTTACAGAGCAATTGTACTTTTAACGATTTTTTTCGTATTTCGCATATTTTGACCGAAAGATAGATTTTATATAAATATTTCCAACAGAATAGATTTTTGTTTTCCAGTGGCTGCCAAAAACTGTCCATGTTTTCCTGGTCCCCGGGACCAAAATGAATGTCGCTTGAAATTGAAAGAGGTCATACGCGCAACAGAACAGCGTTACCGCTATTCCTTGAAAAATCTCAAGGAAACGAAGGAGGAAGAACAAATTGAGATCGAGGACGAAATCAGATTGGATCTGGAAGAAAATGAGGTCAACGTAGAGAGCGACGACTCAGAAGATTACGAAGACGAGTACGGTGATGATGAGGACGACGGTAATTAGAAGCGGCCACTTGGCATTCAAGTCAGAATCCGGGAATCGAGAGAAACTTCTGTTTCATTCCGTTACTGCGGTTGAACCAAATTACTTTTCACAAAATTTATTTATCATATCTCAATTTTTGGACTAAATTAATAACTGGAATTGAAGGAAATTCATTGAATTAAAAAATTTGTTCTGCAATCTGTCGCAGTAACGAAATGTAGCAAAAGTTGCCCTCGGTTCCCTGAACTTAAAAAAGTATTTGTTGCATAATTAAGAGTTTCTTTATGTAAACCTCGTTGCTAGTTGGCATTTAAATCAGAACGAGGGAATCGAGAGAAGCATCTGTTTAATTTCGTTACTGCGATTGAACAAAATTTCTTTTCACAGAATTTATTTAGCATATCTCAAGTTTTGGACTAAATTAATAACTGGAATTGAAGGAAATGGATTGATCTGTCGCAGTAAAGAAATATAGCAAAAGTTGCCCTCGGTTCCCTGAACTTAAAAAAGGATTTGTTGCATAATTAAGAGTTTCTTTCTGTAAACCTCGTTGCCAGTTGGCATTTAAATCAGAATGAGGGAATCGAGAGAAACATATGTTTCATTTCGTTACTGCGATTGAACAAAATTACTTTTCACAAAATTTATTGATCATATCTCAAAGTTTTGGACTAAATTAATAACTGGAATTGAAGGAAATTGATTGAATTAAAAAAATTTGTATTGCAATCTGTCGCAGTAACGAAATGTAGCAAAAGTTGCCCTCGGTTCCCTGAACTTAAAACAGTCTTTGTTGAATAATTAACATTTTATTTATGTAAACCTTTTGTAAATACTTTTTATATATTTAAATAAAATTTTTATGAAATATATTACTTGTTTTTTATTTTACATTTATATAAGTTGCATATATTTTAATACTTTATATTGATCGCAGATATGCGTCGGATCTGCAAGCGATATGCGCAACAGATTATGCGTCAGATCTGCTTGCGATATGCGTAGCAGATTCTGCTAGACATATGTCAGGCATATGATGGCAAAATCTGCGCGCCGATCCGCAGATCTGCGTGCGCATACGTCATCAGTGTGCTGACAGAATGTTATCTGGGTATGTTTTTGATAATTGTGAAATTGATTTTTATGCCGAATTTTAAAAATTGTGAAATAAATCTCTTATGCTGAATTTTGTATGTACGCCCCTGTTTCACTGACACTGTACACCATCTAACGGAAATTTGTCAGTGCTCGTGTAATCGATAATGGAGCCGGTGCTGGATCTCCGGTTTCATATCAAATTTTTAGTTATTCATCCACTTAAATTCTTTTAACTCTATCCAAATGGATCATTACTGCTCCTTTTTTTACTTTTAATCCATATTAGTCTTAGGTAATAACCCTTTATTAATTATGTATATCGTTTTTCCATTTTTGAAAACCTTAACCTACAAATTTTACCTTTTGTCTCTTAATGACATAATAATTTTGTATTCCAATTTTTTATTACAGATTTATCAAATATAGAACAGATTTACTAAATAAATTTTTGAAAAGAATCTTTAATTACGTATTCTAATTTTCATACGAGCACTAACACAATTTTTAGGGTGTGAAATTCTTTAATGACTTTTTGTTGCCTTTTTCAATCTTCGTAATATATTTAACGGTGAGCATTTAACCTTACTTTTTTATGAAGTTATTTCAATGTTTCATTATGTTTTAAATTATTTCATTATTTTTAGCTTTAGTGTCCGATGAGGGAATTATTATAATTCCGAAACGTTAGGTTACAATGTTTGTTTGAGGAGCAACTTTTGCAGCACAGTAATAAAATGTTACACTTGCCTGGAAGTTGTCGTTGACTTTTGTCCTTATTAATGTAAATGATACGTTTTTGTACTTCGAACTGCACGAGGGGACTAGAGGGGACAAGTTTATGCTATAGCGGAGTGGAAGCCAAATAGATAGACTCGATAAACGTAAAAGGTGTGAGTCCTGTCCCGCGAAAGATGATAAGAAAAGTTGGCATTGCTGCAGCTCCTCTTCTTCTGGCGAAAGCCCGTCGGGGGGTACGAGGTCTGACCGGGGGTTTTATAGAATTACGACATTATTTACATTGCTTTTCTTTATTTCGTCAGTTTTCTGGCTCTTTTGTTAATTTTAAAAACTAAATCTCTATTTTATTTAAAAACGGAAAGTTCAAACTCTTTTGGGATGGTAATGGGATTAATTTAATTTATTTATGTATTTTGGGGTTTCTTTTTGTTACATAAAAAATCGACGAGTTACGTGGATGGAGGCTGTAAGGAACACAAATTGAGAGGCACACTTGGAATTCAAAAGTACGACGGTGTTCGGACTGGCTGTGTCGACCAGTTGATGGTTGGTCGAGGGCACAATTTTATTTTGTACAACGTGGGTGAAGTGCGGATGTGAGTCCCGCCTTCAAAACTCCCGCGACTACTACCATTCAACATGACGTCAGCAGCGCAGCCCATTGGTTAGCATCGTCGACATCTTCTGGCAGCCGACGGACGCGGAGAAAAGCGGGCGGAAGTTCCTATACCATGGACGTAGCGCGCTAATTCTATGGGTAAATCTCCCTAAAGGCGCGAACCGGTGCGGGTTGCGTTGCGCAGTAGCGCTAAGAAGGTCTGCGACGACATCCTTCCTGTGCGTCGTTCGAGCTTGGCGGTGGGAAGCATCTTACTCAGCTGTCACTCTTGGTCAGGCTTTGTGTCGTTGTGCTTGCGGCTTTTGTAAAACTGTACTGCTTACTGCACTGCTCGTTATATTGCTTACTCAATTGCCTTGTGTTTGAAGGAAGCTTTTCCTTGGAATTGTTTTTCAAGGTAAGACGGCCAAAATTGTCAAAAATGCTTTATGTGCGGTTTGTGTATAATTTAGGTTAGAATTCACTCCATGGCGGACTCGGTCGGGTTTCTCTTATTTGGAGAGGGGTTAGTTTTGTTTGCCGCGTTACGGTTTGGAATGTTTGTTTGACACCATAAGGGTTCGTCAGTGAAATTATTTAATCCTAACGCGTGAATTATTAAGTTGTCAAATGTCGGTATTATTCTGGTTTTCTTTTGGTGAACTCCAAATGTTTTTGACCTTCTAATTTTGTTTAATGTTTAGCTGTAAAGTTGGAGCATTTATTGAGCTTAAACTCGTGCACAAATGAAAATGGTGGCTTATTCTTCATTTGCTTATTGCGGGATATTTCGTTTAAATTACGTTTACCTAGAGTAAAATGTTTGTTTTCTTAAATAATGACTGACTCGCTTCTTGTGAATTCTCTTTGTAATAAATCGTTGGTTTCTGTTTGTGTAGTATTCAGTAAGATTGCTTTTCTTGGTCACTTCGCTATGTGCGGTTTAGTTTTACTATTTTGTTTAGCGGTGATATCGCATTATATGTTTTAATATATTTATCATGATTACGATCAACTTAAACAAAATGTTTCGATGGTTATTTGCGAAAATCCCTCACTTCTTTCTCTGCATGTGTAGATTTTCAGGTAGATTTTCAGATGAGCGGGAACCGGAAGTAAGAAATAATTTTCCCTCGTGTGGGATAACGTTCCCAGACATAAATCATGCTCTTTTGTATAAAACGAGATAAATTGAATCGTCCTTTAAATCTTTTTTTTTTATTAATTGCTCAGTTATTTTTACGGATTTAATATTGCAGTTTCCCAGTCGATCCTGGAAGGAGCTGGGAAACGTCGTTTTAGCTCTAATGCAGGCGTGCTATGTGCGAAAACAACCGTACACATTATTGCCACGTATGACCACATTAAATAGTATGTAATAATAATTAATAAATCGAATAATTATGTACCTTTTTACTTTTATACTTCTATTGTTAAGTTTTTAAAATTATTTACCAATAAAAAATTATTGTACTAAGGGACTGCCAAGCTATTGTTTTAGAGGTCTACCCTAGTACTATTCAGCTGTGGTGTATTACTTCATAAAATTCATTTCTGGATAGTATATAAATTTTCAAGTAATTTTTTATTGTTTAAAATAATTTTTAAGTTAAAAACTAAAGATGATCGTATTGAGCATTTCGAAAGGATACCTTGCTTATCCCTACCCGGAAAAAATGTTGTTACACCAGACGTACCTATAGGTACAACAGCCGCGCCAAACGCTAGGACGAATTTTATACTTCCATTATTATGAACAATTATTGTTTTGGCATTAGGGTCTCATGAATATATTTAATTAAAAATTAAAACGTGCATTTCATAAAAGTTAAAATTGGCAAACGTTTCGACTTCATAATAATTTAAATAATTGGGTCAATTAAATTCGATATTTTTCAAAAAATCAGTAAAAATGTCACAGAACGGCTTATACTTTCATTTGGGGCAGCTGCTGGCCCGTTTTCTGACAGCAGCTATACTTCTGCGGCGTAAGCTCTGTACCAGTGGTAAAGTACAACCGTTGTTCATGTTTTCGGGACTAGTGTCATGCGAGTCGTGAGTGCACGTGCGTTATTTTGTATCTGATATCATCGCGATGGATATTTTTCTAAAAACAAACAATTTTGAACATTGACAAGAAGTGTTTGAATGTAAGTAGACAACTTTATTTTGATTGTGAGCTTTTTTAATTAGTGTATAGTTAACCTCTAATTTCTGAAAACCAGAAAGTACTGATTTAAAGTTACTTAACCTCTGTTTCGCATGTAAAGAGATTTAAAAGAATCAAATGTGCGTGCATAATATTTAAGTGTAATGCTATTTTAAGCTAAGTAAAAGTTTTGTGAATGAGATGGATGAGTGCTTTAAAACACAAAAACACTGCACTAACGACATCGCTTTTACACCAAAAACACAAAAAAAGAAGCACGAAATTACGAAAACGCCAAAATTAGAATTTTGACAGCAGATTTCACCGTACAACTGCTGCCTCAGTTTCGGCATAGGAGCCGTCCCATACTTGAGGGACAACAGCTGCCTCTTATTTTCGCGCAACTCCTCACCATAAATCGGCGTAGCTGTTGCCTCCAGCCTATAGTACAGCTGGTGTATGATAGGAAGTGGGTCTAGTTTACCAAAATTTCTTCCGTGTGATAGCGAGTCTGGCCTTCTTATAACAGTCAGACTGGTAATGAAATGAGAGCCTCTCCGACTATGTCAAAAACATTCTGGATGGCTCTTTAGACCATCTAAAAGAACGGATTGGCTCTCTAAATTTTGACCCTCTAACTTTGACCATCCATTTTTTCCGTGAAGAAAGATCATGGTGTTAAAGTAAAGTTGTGAAAGTCGTAAAACCCAATATTTGGCCAGTTTCGATAAAAACGGCTTTAAAAAAATTGTGGCTAGCTTAGTGCCTTGAAAAAGCCGTCTCCCAAGTGGCCGAGTAGCTCAGCGGTAGTTTGTCCGGTCTGTGCGCAGAGGCTGCAGCTTGATTCTCGCCGCCTGCATTTTTTTTTATTCTTTGTTTCAAAATTATTTTAATGTTTATATATTCGATTAAAGTGTAATTTTCATAAGTTTTATAAACTTAATTATTTATTTAAAATTGACGAAGAAAACATCAAATGAGAATATATTTTAAACAAGTATATTTTAAATAACATAAAATTTTGATTATGTAGATGTTGAGCGGTATTTATATATTAGGCTTTTGTCCCTAAAACGTCCGTTACGAGATTTGTAAATTTTGTTTGTTGCTGCTTCCCCGCCAATATTCTCTTATTAGACTTAGGAATAAATGTTCTTATATTTTTACCATAATGTGGGTGATCTTTATTAATTTAGAATACACTTCATCTCGAAAAAGCGTTTTCTTTGCATGATTAAGATTTACAGGTTTCCCCCTTTGGACTCACGCCACTCTACAAAATGTTGAACTAGATGGAGAGCGAGGGAAGAGCAGTTTCGTTTTGTAGGTTATATTCCTTTACAGGGCGGTATGTAATACACGTAACGCCAGCTAAAAGTCTCCAGAAACCTAAGCTAAAAGTCCTGGAAGAGGAATGCGGAGATACCTGCAGAATTATTAAGCCGCTTTTCCTGCTAAAGTTTTCCCGGCTAGAGCCAGGAAATGGCGTTTTTAAGATTTAAGAAAAGCCTGCTCATGTGCCAAATCTTCGTTCATTCGATGAATACCTTATAATACCTACTTGTATTAGAAGGAACAATTGCAAATATATAACAAATTATATATATGCTATTGTTCCTTCTAATCCAAGTAGGTATTAACTTCTAACTAAAAGACACTCTTACCAACCAACCCAAAATCGAGAACAGTGGACCCTGTGTACTTTGGAACGTCATATTGGGACTTAACATTCATGATACAATATCCATGTGTCGACGATCATTTGTCCTTTCCATGGCCAAAATTAATACTTAGTATTAAGGAGGGAATGTCGATCTCCTTAAAGGCAGCTAGAGAATTACTTAAAACAGATGGTGAATACATCATTCCCTTAGCAAAAAAACAAATGGAAATATTATCATTAACTATACGAGGTGTGACAAGTAATGAGACTGATTTTATTGCCGCGCTTATGGTAAACCTGCGACCATGAAATTCCCTTCCCCGGCATCCTTCCCCTCTCCATTGATATATTTACCATCGCTCTACCTTGTTTAGTTCGCCTGCTGTGTCGTGTTGAGTAGACATATGTTGGTGGTGCTCGTCACGAAAATGGAGAAACGAAATCAAGAGTAGCGCGTCGCGATAAAATTTTGCACCAGATTGGGCGAAACAAAGAATTTGTTCCATCGGGGCAAACCGTAAATCAAGTCTACTATCGCCAAGTACTCGAAAGATTGCGAAAACGAGTCAACAGGGTGCGCCCAGACATCGCTCGTAACTGGATCCTTCATCACGACAACGCGCCCTGCCACACCGCCCTCAGCATGTCGCAGTATTTGGCCTCTGAAGGGATCGCCGTGTTGCAACAGCCGCCTTATTCGCCCGATATGTCACCCTGTGACTTTTTTTTGTTCCCTAGAACAAAATCAGTGGTCAAAGGAACCCATTTTGAGTCGATTACGGACATCCAGGCGGCCGTGACGAGGGTACTCGCGGACATTCCAGTCGAAGCGTTCCAGAAATGTTACGAAGCGTGGAAAATGCGCTGGAATCGTTGTATAGCTGCTTAAGGGGACTACTTTGAAGGGGATGGCAGAGTTGTACAATATTTTTTAAATATATGGTTTTTATGGAATCAGTCTCATTACTAAATTGCCACACCTCGTAAGTATCAGGAAAGAAGTTTCAAAGGCATACTATCACTTTAAAAAATCTGGAGAAACACTATATGGGGCAATTCCTAATGGTATCTGCAGATCTGCATCCTACAAAGCGGCCCAATCTGAAGCTCCGGCATGTGACGAGACATATGACTTATATTCACACATCGGATCAAATGAAGACTATGAGCACTCGTATAATGGTAATAAGGATAAACGGTCAAAAAGATCGATTAATTATCTAGAACCTAAGAAATATATAATCAATTTCTACCTAACACAATCCAACAATATTGTATCTTATGGTGGTTCGCACAATCATTACCCTTACGCCCATTCGAACTCAAAATCTGGATCTACTATCATCCCGCTGACCAGGTTGGCAAGATCAACTATATGCAACAACTATATAATCGAATATGAACTCAACCAGAAGTATCAAGAACTACTACTAGAGCACCTAAAACCAAATCTTCCAATAGTGTCACGATGTATGGAGATGATTTACAAGGGAAATCTCAAGGTTACCAGGAATATTTACAAGAACTACCAGAACTCTCATATCGGGATGCACGAAGAAGCCCCGGCAGCATTACTGGTAAAGACGACAATCTAGATTGGTCTAACCGTGCTTAAACACATTGCTGACCTTAATGAATCTCAGACTAGTGATATGGCAATCATCCAAAGCACCCTTGAACGATTACTGAATGCCACAAATAAGCAACTTTGGAATCTAACATCTGGTTTGGAAATTTGACGATCATCACTCAACACTCTAGCTTATAATATGTCTAAATTGGAGGTCCAACTAAATTTAGAATTTCGACTTATCATGGTTAACTCCATGATTATACAGTTAATAACACGCTTCATTCACCTTAGAGGCTTAATACATGATGCAACGCGATTTTATCAAAGTCTATTCTCAGTGTTTAAATCTGGCACCGTCCCACTAGACTTAATACCTAGTGGAACTCTCAAGGAATTCATAGACCATATTAAAGAGCGAATTCCAAAAGATTTGAACATAGTTTCACATAAATCAATACATACATTACTGACAAATTTACAATGACAAAGCTACGGCTATAAGTGTTAGAGTGCCCCTCATACTCGAAGCCTCTTATCTACCAACGTGGGTATCTCGTTCCATAACTTTTAATCTTGCAGAGGATATGGGTACAGGCTAAACTGCCACCCGGATTTATCATGATCGATAGTCGAAGACACTATTGGAACAAACTTAGTTCTTCAGAATATTATATTTGCAAAGCTAATGCCTTAAATTTATGTCAGTTTAGGCCATCGTGGAGAAAGCCCATTAACATCCCCAACAGCGTTGCAGTAATTATGTCCCCGTCTGATATTCCCCCCAAACACATGTTACAACCTGACAGTGGTGACGATAAAGGGAGAGTTCACGTAACGTTAATCCAAGGCAATGATTGACACATATCATGTGGCATATATCACTCTGTAGGAACCGTAAGCTGCCGATTCAAAGATTCTAGTAACACAGAACCGAGGTATCACAATCCCTAAATATGGTCGGCTGCACGTAACTATTACATGCACTTTAACAATTGGTGACATTATCCTGACTCCGGAAAAATATGAAGTGGGCCAATCACAGATAACTATAAATGATAATCATGATATAGAGCAAATAACCTCGGTTTTAACGACAGACCTATCCGAGAGCCTCATCATGGATCAACAAAATTGAATTTCAGAAAATAACAACTGACACTAATGAAATCCCATTGATATTGACGGATAGTGGCGTAAAATTATCACAACTGTAGCGGTAAGACTACGTGGGGTTGATAAGGTAGATTTCCATGTTCGTACGTCATTGCCATCGAGAGTATACACGTGGTCTCTCGATGGCATGGAATCGAACAGTAGAAAACAGACCATCAAGCTGACTCCAAAGAGTTGGTAAGGCAATCGTTCTAAACTACCAGCGTTTCGTCCCGGGTTCACTTGTGTGGACTGGTCAGTGTAGTTGACCACAAGTTAACTCCTTTGGTTTTTGTTTCAAGTTCTCTGGTCACCCATACAAACAGTATCCGTGCCAAACGGTGCTGAACTTCTACGATGAGAATTCATAGCACATTGGCAGATTGATACTAGGAGAACTGTCCCAGATAATAAGCGTGCGACGTACATTACTCGCACGTCGTGCGGGTTACGCCATGCGACTCATAATACGCCTTCATCCTGCCGGATTGAGTGGCGGTTAAATGTGTGCGTGCACAATGTGTCTCATATTGCCATCACAAGTGCGAGTATCATTTGTGCATATTAAATAGACAAACTCCAGTGGGCACGAAACCATGAACGTCCCAAGGATATCCTTGCCAGTCCAAGCTACGTCTCTAAGACGTTTAATATCGTAAATATGTCATATAAAAACGTCTTAAAGGCATATAACGTTCTCCGGACATCTTTCGTACTTTTATCAGCCTATAGTTAGGTATAATTTAAAATTTAATATTAAATCTTTAAAACCTTATTATATTATAATTAAGTACCTCTATTATGATATTTTTAATAAGCAAAAATTTTACAAAAGAAAAATATATATTTGAATCGCGCGCCATTTCATTTTCCCTCTCTTTCCATCTTTGCGGTTTCTTTTCTGTTTTTCTGACAAGGAAAAAGTAATTGCGTGCTTGCAGTTCTAAAATCGGAGATATATAATATTCTTTAGCAAAATTGTAAGTTATTCTTTCATGAATTGAAGTATTTACTTTTAAGTGACTTATTGTGTAATTTCTACAATAAAAAATTCAAATATTTACCCCATTTTTCCTGTTTTCAAATCTACGAATTTTTAGGTTATTTTGTTGCATGTCGAAAAAAAGTTTTTTTGTTATTGTGCGATTCACTTTATATGTTTTAAAATGTCTCTAATTCTGTTTCTATATATTTCCAGTCTTTGCATTGTCTACATTTTTTATTTAGTATAATGACAAACTAAAAATGGTTTTCTTTCAGAGTGAGAGGTTTGTTCAAGATATGACAACCCCATTATACCAATTAAAAAATCTTCTGTCAGGGACCCTTTAAGGTTTATTATGTTTATATATCCAAATTATAATGAACGTTATTTAGTATAAAAGCATTATTTTATTTATTAAAAATATTTTAATAAATATTTAGATCATTATTTTAGTACGCTTCGTGAAGTCGCACGAAAGTCTGATTTCCCTCTCACCCGTGCATCAACTATTATCCGTGCGAGCGATATGCGTCGCATATGATGACACATATGTCTGCATCAGTGACTTCACGCGTGAGGAATAAATCCGCACGCGTGGGAGTAATGCGCGTAGCATATGAGACTATAATTGCTATCTGGGGTAGATCGGTGCGTATTTTGCCGTTGCTCTACTGAGACCCTACAAAATTATCCAAGAAATTAACCCTTTTATAACTTTATAATTAAGGGTTCTGAGTGAAGAAAAGGCAATGAAAAAAAGCAACCCACTCAGGCCCGTAGGGTTCTTTCATTAATAGTGATTCACGGTCTGCTTACTTATATTATTGACATCCCGGTTCTCGAAAATGAAGAAGGATCTCTCCAAAGAAAAGTCCCAATCACAACCAAATTTAACAGCTACGTACTATAATTTCAACTCTACTCATTGTAAAAATGGTTTATTCATAAAAATTCAAACATTCCCCATTTTATCGTGAGCAGAAATTAGGAAATTTGTATGAATAACATTATTAAATGCAGTTGTAAAAATGCTTAATGTGTAATGCATTTTATTTATTTAAAAACGTAATTTAATAGTATGTTCCTTTACTCGCTCGGTGTAAGATTAACAAGACAATTTTTTGGTTATTATGTAACTTTTTAAAGCGCAAAAAATAACTTCCAACTTTTTAAACTTTTTTTTCTATTGTCTTTGGTTCTTTTTTTGAACATTCAGTATAACCACAAAAAAATATTTTAAAAAATTGTTATATCGAGTAACATTCTTACAGCAGAGTAACTACAAAGAAATTCAAAACCATAACAAAACTATAAAAGAATAAAGTGTAAAAGAAAATAGTAGTTTGAATTTCATGTTTAATATGGAATGAAGTTTAAAATCAAATTTCAGAAAATTGGTTAATAAATTTAAAAAATGGGCCCTTCATTTATTTTTAATGTTATTGAAAAACCGCGCGCTATCGTTGAATAATAAATATATGGCGCAGCAGCCTTCGTCGATCCAACGGAAATGCCCGACGTGCCACTAGTGTCTTCGCTAAGGTAGTCTAATATAGTACCCTATCTTCGCGAATTCTCATCCCTCGGTCTCGTCTCGTTTTGCATGATTTCCCATGGGAAATTTCGAGGCTTTTTTTTGTTTGGCGAGTTTTTCTCACCTCGTTGAGACAACTTGTTAAACTGATCGTTAACGTCGTGTATGAGGGTTTGGACAAATCGTGGAGCACCTAGCTTTTATACGAGGTAAGTAACATACTTATCATGTAATATGCATAGATTTACAAACATAACCTCATTGTTGTCACCTTTCTTGCAGCCTTCAGTCGGTAGTTTTACAGAGTGTCTATTAATTTTTATATACCTGGAAATTACCTGCTTTTTATTTAACAATCTACATTTAAATATATATATATATATATACAGGGTGTTTTTTTAACTTGAGACATCGAAATATCTTAAAATCATACGCATCCTATTACAAAAAAATCCATAATAAAAACTTTTTATTTTAGAGGGAAAAGAGCAAATTTGAACAAAATTTACCCCCCCCCCCCCCAAGAGACATTGGGGGGTGGATTTTTTTTTGCGAACCGAAAAAAATTTTTCGAATCAAACTTAAGTATTTCATAAAGGAGAATCTGAATCTGTGATAAAAAATTGGAGTTCCCATTTGAAATTACAAAGTTACCCCCCTCCTGCCTCCGGGTGGGGGGGGGGGGTAAATTTGTTTAAAGTCGCTTTTCCCCCTCGAAAATAAAAAGTTTTTATTTCGGATATTTTTTCATAGGATGCGTATTTCTTGAGATATTTTCATGTCTCAAGTTAAGAAAAACACCCTGTATATATACCGTCCGAAATAACCCGCAACATGTGCTCGCACTATGCCCGCACGACGTGCGACGCACCTGTCACGCATATGAGGACGCATCTGCGTCATCGCTTGCGTGCAAGCCGCGCGACAAAATCCGCACGCGTGCGTCGCACTATGCGCGCATATTGCTATCTGGGTACCTTCACCTCTAATTTCTCATAAATGGAATGTATATTGGTAATGAAAATAGCTGCATTACAAAGTTAAACCTGTTATTCTAATAATTTCCACATTTCAGTATCTGGAAAAATGTAGAAAATGGAAAATATATAAAAAATGTGCATCTGACTGTTAGTAGCAGACGACTATTGGGAGAAAATGGCTAAATTTCAGCGGGTTATTTGAAATTCTATTCTATATATGTTAAGATCATTTTATTGAAATGAATTGGATAAGTACATTTTGTAATAAATTAAGCACTTCCAACATTAATTACTTAATCTTACATGACTGGAGTTTCAGATTGAAATACTGCAATCATTTCTGGCAATTACTTTAAGTAGTATGTATGAATTTTGTTTACGTCATGTGTTTAGAAATAAGAATATGAATAGATTTAAAATGTATTTAACCGTTTACATTTATGTATAATCTTTATACATTTTTTATTAGAGTAGTTAAACGTTCAGAAGGCTTAAATGTAATTTAAACTACAATTTCGTTTTATAGTAGAATCTACTATCATGCGAGAAAGTGGTAAAACTAATAATACTTTCTTCTTAATAAAATATACTATGAGTATATTTTAAATCACAGTAAATAGTATACTAATTCGTTTAATAAAAGTACAAAAATACCTTATTTAAACGAAAATTACATAATAATAATGATTATATTATAATATAATTGTTTACATAAATATTAATTTTATACAATAAAGTACATTCCAAAATGTTTAATTCATAAAAAGCTATTTTTTTTTACATCATTTTCAAACTGCACTTGAAAATTTATATTTCCTGCACTTAATTTATACATTTCAAATTCCAATATTTACTTTATTTTCATTTGAAACATTATTTCAAATAGCCCGCCGAAATTCCAACATTTTACCTGAATTATCGTTTGCTACGAGCAGTTAGAAAGGCAATTTTTTCTTTATTTTAATATTATATACATTTCTAAGAGCTGAAAAATATATACGAATAAAATAGATGTCTCAAATTCTTACTTCAATTACTTGTTATAGTTTAAACACGCTGTCTTTCCTTAACATGCTCGAGCACGAGCAAGATGGTAAATGTCCGTCACTAATTTTATTGATACCGAAAGGGTTCAACAATGTTGAGGATATGTTTTCTGTTTTTTTTTTTTTTTTTTTTTAACCGAAAGTATGTTTTTATAGAACCTTTTTTGTCACCGTTGGCAGTAGCTGCGCGGTGATTGTCAACTAGTCAAGTCTCGGAGTTTAAGCATGTACGGGCGCGGTTAGCGCTCGGATGGGTGACCGTTCGCAATTCTTGCTTAGTCGCGTTTTCACTGGGTTTAACTACTGTTCAGTGGGACGTTTAACGGCGAGGATGAACGTGGTCACTCGATTTTATCGAATGTCTACAATTCTAGTACATACGTCCAAACTCATCGGTCGGTAACCGGCTACACCCGAGAGTTTTGATTTTCTGCAGTTTTCCCCACCCTTTGCCAAAATTTCAAGCAAATGCGAGCGATTCTTATAAAAATCCGGCTTTGGACTGTAGATTTTAGGTATTGAAAAAATCATGGAGTAAAAATCTACTCTAATCTAGAACCTTTTTTGTTCCTCCTGAAAATCGGACAAATTTTACGTAACTCGTTCCGCCGTGCCACCCTTCAGATGTTGGAAATTCTAACACAACAGTTTTAAATGCAATACTGAAATTCTGATCATTTTTTAACTTTTTCAACATTCATATAATTTTTCGACACCAGGTATAAATTTTTTTAATTTCATCATTATTGGGATTAATCTCCATCTATATCAGATGAAATCCTATGTTTATATTTCCGCGAAAAAAATTTAGCGGAATTTCGGGCTTATTATTCAACATAATAGTAGATATTTCAAAAAACGAAAAGATTTTTTATTTTCAAATTTTGACTTTATAAAAATCAAATTGTGAAAAAATGGACTTAAAATGACCAAGCGGGAACCTTATATAATTTTTTCAAAATAAAGTAAAAAGTAGAAAATTATTTCTTTACAAGGAACAAATTTGAGGAGTACCGTATTAGAAATTCAAAAATCTTGATTCCTAATATAACGGGCACCTTAAAAAATATACTACTCAATGTGCGAGAAAACAAATATTCAGTTCTAGTGAAACTACAAATAGTAAATAAAGACCAATTTTGCAACCTAACACTTTTTAAAAGGTATAAAAAGATTTATGCTGTGCCTAATTGAAAGAAATACACTCAACTCCCGATATAAGATCGGTTTCGGGCATGGCTTGCCTTGGCCTTGATCCTAAATCGGGGGAATCCAAACGTAAACAGGCAGGGCCACCTGAATCATTTCTGTTGGATTTGGACGCATGACGCAACCTGATTCAACTTACGCTCTCTTTCTGTCCCACGGGTCCTTATTTAACATTAAACTGACACTTTACAATATTTTGAATCAGATGTCTTAATTTTTAAGTATCCCAAGACTTTAAAAGATCTTTCAAATTTTTAAATGAAACTCCATTTTTTCAAAATGTTCAATAAAAGATAACTTAGATCAGCCCACAACTGGCATATTACATCTAATTAAAAATATATTTCTGAATTCAGATAAAACTAGACTTTCTTCCAAAATCATAACAATAACAAAAAATTATTTCTTTCGAAAAATACTTGGTAAACTTGGAGAACTCTTTTGCTGAAATATTTTACTCACTCTCTGACGCATATCTTCTACACCTTGTCCAACATTCGCTGTCGTTAACGATAATGATAAGCCCGAACTAGTCGAAGCCGATCTGTAAATATAAAAAAAAATCTTTAGTAGAACTTTCTTTGCGTTTCATCTCAGCTTTAATTGTCCTTAATTACCTTTCCATCGGCCTCGGGAGATCTTGTCGAGATTCTGCTTCTCTCAACAATGACCGCATAGTTTCCTTTTGATGAGGTAGAACTGTACTAATTAAATTATCAAGGTATTTTAACCCAGGTAAAAGCACGCCAGATACGCATTGATTGCTCAAGGGACAATAAACTAAAACCGAGTAAGCGTCCACTAAAGCGTTTGCCAATTCAATCTTGCGACTTTGTTGCAGAGCCGAAGCCGTAATTCCAGTTAGCTGGGTTGCTATCACTGCAAAATCAGGTGAAATTAGTAGTTTCTCACTTCCACACTCTTAATTATACGAAAATAGCAGAAATAAAAAAAATTACCATCTTCAACGTATTTTTGTGGACAATTCGGTGCAATGGAAGCTAAGGTTAAAACCAAAGGTACTGCTAATGAGGACGGAACACCTTGAGGTTCTCTAGCAATTGTCTCTAGAGTCAATCGAGCCTTTTCTCTCGCTTCTTTAGATCCGCATTCCGTTACAAGACGACCAAGAATTGGTATCGCAGCAGCTCTTACAGTTCTGTTCACGATTAATAAATGAATGCAAAAAGGATAAAATAAAAGATAATAATCATCAAGTGACATTAAACAATCCTTTAGTTTGAAAATAAGAATGTAAACTCACGCATCAGAATCAGTAGCAAGTGCTACAATAGCAGGAGCTACTTTCGCATTTGCTAATCGATCAGAAACAAGGGGTATAACAGATCCAAACAATATAACTGTTGCACATTTTACACTTGACCTTTGATGCACGACTCCTGTAGAATATAATGGCAAATCGTTAAAACATTATTTAATAGAAGGACAGTTATATTTTTATTTCCGAAATGGATTACGAACCATCCCAAAGTCCATTAAGAACGTATTCCTGCATTTCTGCCTGTCTGCATAATCTGACAACTGCCAATTGCAGACTAGCAATACTCGTTCCGCTCATTGACAATGCGATGAGGAAATGTTTCAAGGAAATTGAAAGTTCTGTACAGTCTAAAGTTGAAAGAACTACTAAATAAGCTGGGATCAAAGAGAGACTGAGGTTTCTCTTATCAGAGGAAAGTTCCAATAGTTGCTTTTCAAGTTCATCCACGTGAAGCATAAATACTGACTGAATCTGAAATATAAATTTTTAGGATGAAATAAATCGAGAAATATCAATACTCTGACAAATATTGTAGATTGCACTATAATATTGTATTTACCTTGGATCGTATAATGTATCGTCCAAATCCTAAACATAATGACTGGAGGTAGGTTAAAAGACCGTTAAGGACACTTTCTTGTGCAACATTTACAGAAGCTATTATTTCTAGCAGTTCTGGTATGCTGAAATATAATCGCATGTTACAAAAGACAATATACATATGAACCAATCGTAAGAGAATTGATTAAAGACAAATTTACTGTTTTTCTGTGAGCCATTCCAGTTCCGGCCACGTATAATTTTCCCACGTATTCACGAAAAAAGTATTTAAAAGCACGCCCACATCTAAGTCGCTTTCGTAAAATACCTTAGGATTAATGATTGCCGAACGACAAAGGCTTGAAAATTCTGGAGCTGTAAAAACCATTTCAATTTCTTTAATGAGAATCAGCTTGTACAATGTACATTCTTCTTCACACTTGAACACTTTTTTGCAGAAAACAATTTAATCCTATTTTTACATCTCCAATATGTTAACTACAGAAAAATTTTCACGTGCAGGAGAGGGGGGGGGGTGACATTGAGCTGCCGGATCGAATAAGGGTACATACAATTATTTCGCCGGGAGTGGGAAGACCCCTGAAGGCTATCTGAAATATTTTCGAATTTCAATTTTTGAAGATTATATCTAGAACAAGACCACCATTGCGCTCCAGGGGTCTTCCCACTCCCGGCGAAATAATTGCATGTGCCCTTTTGGAGCGGACCCTTAGCTGCTGCCTGAGTTGGTGACCTTGCGGTAATTATTTGTCAATTTAGAGAAACAATGATAGGTAAATAATGTATATGGCTGAAATAATAATCCAGTAATCCCATACCGTCAATATCGGAATTTTTGAATAGTTTGTTTTGTAAAATGTTTGAGACAAAAATATCAGGGATCACAGCGCAAAATGAGCTCAAAAAAGGCGAAATAGGGTAATTTTCTCACGAAAAGGAGGAAAATAGGGGAAAGATTAAACATTTATTTTTATACCTCGAAAAGAACAAACAATTTTTTATAAGAAATTTTATATTTTTAAATAATTTTCAATGATATTTCAATGATTTCTGCCATTAAATAATTTATTTTTAAAAATTGGATATACTTAGGTCGTTGGAAATCCATTCACAGTGATATGAAAAAGTCTGAGAAAAAAATAGAATTAGTTAAATACGAAATTTTTGTATGTTTAACATCGTTCTCACAAATATTTATTTCCAAGATTCGTCATTTCTTCCTTACTATAATTAATACTTTTAATGTAAATTTAAAACTACACTCTTCAGTAGAGCGAATTAAAAATGCTAAAATTAATCGAATCGTTTGACCTGAGGGATAACAATTTGTAGTCCAACATCCAAAACAAGTAAAGAAAAAAATTTGAAATCTGTTAATATCTTCTGTTCTCACTTTTAAAATAACAATATTTAAAATTTTTTAAATTGAAAAAAGATTTTGCCTTATTCAAAATTTGTTGAAAATATACAAAAACATGTCTTTTGGATTGATTCGAACCTAACATTTCTTCAGCATAAACCAAAGAAACATGTTATTATTTTTTATTCGTGGGAAACATTTTTTTTCGAGGTGTATATAACGTCCCAAAATCGCAAAAAATATGAAATCCCAAAAATCTTAAATCGCGATAAAAGTTTTTTTTTCCGAAAAAGCAAAATGATTTTTTCTTTCGTTCAAGCTGAATAAATTTCTGGTTCGACATGTCACTAGTAAAAGCTGTAAATATAATAAGCGTCATAATTTTTGAACCAATAGGAAATATTTTGAATTTGAAACCGTTCAATTTTACTGATTTAAATTTTTTTTCACTTTTGTCGAATGCCAACTCACAAGTGTGTTTCCCCTCAGCTCCAACGATTTGATTTGTTTTAGCATTTTCACTCTGCCCTACTCTT
>CAKNWT010330734.1:0-16697 GCA_932066315.1 Andricus coriarius | reverse complement strand
CCGTGAAATTATACGAAATTTAAACATTTTTACTCAAATCCAGAAAAATTTATTAAAATGCCTTCAGAGCTTTTAAAATCCTTTAAAATCATTTCAATCCTCAGGAATTTCATAAAATCTCTTAAAATCTTTTAGAAAATGAAAATTGTGTTTAACCATTTGAAGTCATTCAGATCCTCGGCAACTCCTCAATGGACTTAAAATCTCTATAAAATGACTTGGAATCTTTCAAATATACTAAAATATTTGAAATCCTTTGAAAGTTTTTGCAATCTGTTGAAATCCCTAGAAATTTTGTAATGCTCTTGAAAATTCCTGACATGATTTTAAAATACCCTAAAATCCTTTGCAATCTCACAAAATTACTGAAACCAGAAGATATTTGAAATGCTGTGAAATCCATCGAAGCTTTTTAAAGCCATTAACATTTGTTTGGAATATTCGAAAATAACATGGTATTTTTTTTATCTATGCAAATTATTCAAATCCATTTGAAAATTCCGTGTAATGTTTTTAAATACCTTAAGATATTTAAAATCCTTTAAGTTCTTGGGAAATCCATTGAAACTTTTTAAAGCTCTTGAAAATTTCCTGAATGATTCAGAAATACCCTAAAATCCTTTAAAAACTTTTAAATTATTGGAACTCAAAATTATTTAAGAAGCCTCAAAATCTTTTGGAATCCCTTTAAACGACTTGAAGTTTTTAAAAAATCCTAAGAATTTGTAAGAATACCAAGAATTCTTTAAAATGCATTTAAATTAATTGAATTGATACCAAGTTCTTTGGAATATTTTTAAATTCCCTTAAACTACTTGAAATTCTTCCAAATCTTATGTGATTCCCTGAAAGTTTTTAAATCTTTCGACAATTTCTTGGATATTTTTAAAATAGCTACGTCTAGTCGACAAGAAAGTTTGTGGATTTGGAAAAGGGGATGGTCTAGGCATACCGGAAATTCGAGACCACTAACCAAGCTTATGAAAAATATTGGACAAGTCATCTCGAGTTTCTGAACGACGATACACTTCGCTTAAAAATACCCTAAATTTTGTAAAAATCTTTTGAAATTCCTTCAAATTACGAAAGTCTATTAAAATTCTTTTGCAATTTTAAAAAATACCCGAAAATGTTTCAAAATAATTCAAGAAAATTCAGGAATAGATATAGACATGCATGTAATAGTGATTAACCCTGGTTAATAATTCCCTGAATTTCGCCATTTTTTTCAAAATCCATGACTATTCCCTAACTTTCGCCAACAACAAAAAATTTCCTGAACTTTCCCTGATTTTCAGGATTCACTTTACCTGCGGCCATTCTGTTTAATGATGATATTTTAGTAGATATATCCCTAAGTTTATGAAAATAAAGGTTTGCACTTACTGGTTTTGAAACAAAATTGAGGAATAATTGAAAAGGTAGGCTGAAATGATTTGGCAGGTCTTATTTTCCAGGGAAACGTATATTGCATTATTCCTAATTTATCCCGTGCATTCTGAAAATCGGAAATACTAGACTACCCTACTTTACCGAAACTGAAAACGTGTAGTTTCAACTGGTAAAAAGTATTTGCTCGCGAGTGCCTCGTCCAATCAGTAAATGAGATTCAGCACGCAAAGCTTCAAGCGGCAAAAGTATTTTTTCCGAACAAGGAAATAACTTACAAAGCAGATAAATTTGAACCCAATTTCTCTAAAAATTCAAATCATAAACAAAGGTTTTTAATCATTTATCAAATTCTCACGTTACCTGGATGTAGGTAATATTTTATGACACTCGTCTTCTTACTTCATTGAATTTCATTGAACCAAACTCACCTGAAACAGAAGGAAATAAATATTTATGAGAATTAGTTAATTTAGCAGGTATATTTGTTTTAATACTACGGAGTATAATTCAACAAAAAATCAGTGGTCATTTTCCGTACGAAAAAATGCTGGCATTGCATCCAGAAAATATCTGTTCATAAATGTTCATACACGTATAGGTCAACAAACACAATGTGTTTGTTTTCAACATGTGTCCTGACCAAATACACACATAGGTCAACACACATAGGTAAAGAGCACATAGGTTAATAAAATGTGTCCTATGTGCACATGGAACGAGATATGTCATTTCCAGAGTAGCTTTTTGCTGCTTGTGATCAAAAACTTTTCCTCTTGCATGCTCGACGATTTTGAGCATTTGGTTCATCAGTCATGAAATGCCAACAGTAGTCTGCTAAAGCGTTCACACTCCACTTACCTTCTCTTCTCGATTGTAGCGATATCTTGATGAAATCTTTCACCATGTTCATCACTAACTGCTCCCATATTTTCTGGGAAGAAGTCCAAGTGAGAGTGCATGATGTAAATTTTTATTGATATGTTCACCTTCATTTCCTGGAAGTTTTCCAAGATCTCATCGATCAAGTATTTGTAGTTTCTGGATTTTCTGTTTCCTGAGAAATCGTCTATAACAGCTTTCACTGACAACTATGTTCGTCTTTCAAGTTTAGTCAAGCTCTTTTCGAAATCACAGTCCAGCATCAGTTGTCGGATTTGTGGTAAATTAAAAACTCCTTTCCTAATTTTAGCATCACTAAGCTCAGGGGATTTCCATTTCAAAAAAAGAAAACCTGCTTCTCCGTTTTTATTCATAGCTGTGATGTAATTTTTCACGATCCCGAGCTTCATATGTAATTCTGGTAAAAAGATATTTGGTGTATCAACCAGTAATTTTTGAGAAACTTTCATCTATTCAGGTTCTAACGTCTTTCGAGCTGACCAAACTTTAACTTTGTAATGTTGGTCTTGTGCTCTGCTGCCCCAGTTGCATAGAAAGCAACAATGTTTTATATCAACAGATTGTAACCGAAGGAAGATTTCTATTACTTTGAAATCACCACAGATAAACCATTTATGCAACTCGTAATCTATTTTTTCAAGTAAAAGTTTCATGACTTCATCGCACTCTTTCATATTGGTGGCATAAGCAACGGGTATTGATGGACATTCGTTTTCGTTGTGCAAGAGAACAGCTTTTAAACTGCATTTGTTCGAACCAATGAATAAACGCCAATTCTCTGGTTTGTGTCCATCTACATCGTTACAATAAATGAGACTATCGTGGCTAGAAAAATGAAGTTAAATCTTTCTCTCCATTTCGATCATGAGAGCAGCTTTTGTCATACACAGCTTTTGTCACGGATGAAATATTAGGGTAAGTTATGGAGTCCAAGAAGTAGGGAAAGTAACAGTGAAGAGCTTATCGGAATTCCCTCGATACACTGACCCTAATGAAATGGCACAAGTCCAGCAGCAACTGATTGGCATCCAATATTTTTCTCTATTTTCGGGTTCTATCTGAACAAAAATCTCGTAACCTTCTCGCATTGCAGAAGAAATGTTTTGTCTCTGTTTTTGCGGGACACAAACACCGCAAGCGTAGCAAAAGGTATCGGGATGATTTTTGCAACAACACTCCATTTTGCAATTTTTGTAGAAGAAGTGTCGAGTGATAGCTCATAATTAGCGCTAATGAATTGGGGTTCAATAGGAATGAATGCTATTCCTAGCGTATAGGTAGCATACATGTGACTCCGCAAAGGTCAAACATGATCACTTTCGAAAAACTGACCAGATTGGATAGACCATGGGCGCACTTATTCATGGCCTAAAAGAAAAGGGTGAAAATGAAAATGTTAAGCCAAACGACGTACGGTACTAAAAAAAGTCAAGAAAAGCAAAACGTGGATTTTTGGAAGCCTTACCAGATTAATTTAACAACTTTTTGAATTTCCTTAAAAACTCCAGAATGAAAATTTTGACCGCCCAAGAAATAACGAAAATCCAAAACTTCAATTTTGCGGTTGAACTATAAAAGACACAAAAGAGACGAAAGAACAAAAATTGTGCAAAAAAAAAGAGATCTACAAATGTGTCATCAGCCACTTTGCAGATAGGATACGTAGTTTTTGTTTTACTTGTGAAAAACAACATTAAAAATAAGGGAATTCAATTTTTGGAGAAACGGCACAAGGTTCGGAAAAAATTGATACACATAAGTTGTTCATAAAAAAAAGAGCTACAGATTCTGTATATATCATGTTTTGATAGGACACATATATTTTTTAATCGTAAAAAATATTATTCAGAATAAAAAAAAATTTTTTTTTGAAAACCACACAAGGGACGGAAAAAAATGAAAAACCTACAGTTGTTCAACCAAAAAGGATCTAAACATTTGTTATAAGCTTTTTTTATAGAAATGCATTAAAAATAACTTTTTGGAAATACGAAACAAGCTAAAATAACCTTTATTTAATACAATTTTTCGCCCAAATTATATCTACAAATGAATGTAGGGGAAAAAGACACAAGCTGCAATAAAAAATGTTTAATAAGAAAATTAGTTTTCTTTTTATAGAAGGCGCACTTTTTAATTATAAAGACAAGACAATGAATTTTTAAGATAGCTAAGAATAAAATTCAATTTAAAATAAGAAACGAATATGAAAGTAATCATGATCAATAAAATTTGTACTTTATTTTGCAATATCTAAATAAGCAATCCCAGTTCGACGTACAGAATAATTGTAATATACATTTGATATAATAGTGTTAAACAATTATGTAGAGAAGTTCGAATTTTGGACAAAATCGAGAGCGACGAACGAAATGAGTGATGAGAGTGTGTGTTTTAAAGCCGAAGGAGCTTTAAGAATAGAGATTTTTAATAAGATCTTTAAGTTTAAATAAGCGAGTGTTACAATAGATAGTTTATAACCAACTATAATCATAATTATACATTCCATTTGAGATGAAAAAGTAATAATTATAATGATCATAATAAAAGATGCGAAGTGACATACTTATCTCCGAAGGACAATCTTGAAACTAAGAACGTCGCAATCTCACATGTATGTGAGATAACGACTACTTATATATATATGCACTCTGATGATGCAATAGAAAATTCTTTAGTTACATTTGTTGATCCACTTATACACTGAAGCATTAGTCAGTTTTTCCTCAACATTGCGAAAATGAGGATGGTCTCTGCTTCCGTTTTCACTCTGGCGGTCATCTTTAATTCTATTGGTGAATATACTAACATAATATATCTATCATTTTTCTTATATTGTATAATACATACATGAATACGGCCCCTTCTCAGGCCTGTGAAACGAACATAAAGTCCCCCTTTTCCAGCTTATATTCGTATAATAACCATTTGTACATTTATGTCGCCAAAAATTATGAGGTCATAGTAGTGTATGCGCTAAGCGAAAAATCCCGAGGAACGAGACGGGACGGGACGAGACATACCCTGCTGTCTCAGTATTCCACATCCCGGTTTTCCTCGTCTCATGGCATCCTTTCTCGTTCCCCGCCAAGATTTTTCCGAAGAATGCGACAAATGTGCGCTAGCAGAGCAGACAGCTCGCGGGAGCGTTCTTTTGCCACTCTAACGCGCTTTGTTCCTATTAATAATCTATTTTTCCAATTACAACAACAGAATATATGAAGCAGAAATGTAGAAAGATGAGTATATTTTCAGTTCATTTGTAGTTTAAAGAATTCAACACACTTTTGGATATTTGAAATATTTGTGAAATCCTTGAAATATCTGGAAATCTTGGGGAATTCCGGAAAGTCTTTTAGTGTATTCAAAATCGATGTAAAACTTTTCAATTTCTGTGAAATTTTTTGCAATCTTTTAAAATTTTTTTGATAATAATTATTATCTTGCGCTTGGGGGAAGTTGAAATGAAAGTAACTAACTTTTCAGTCGCAGGTTTCAAATAATCAATTTGTTCAGATTTTTTGTGAGGTTCTGTTGCTATATTCTGTCATTTTCAGAACACCAAAAGAGATTCAGTTTTCCCTATATGAACTTGAATAATAATTTTAAAAAATTCTAAAAATTGGGCACATCATGCAGATTAAGAAACAATAATGACATTAGACATCTTTCCACAACTCCGCGATTGAAAAACTTTTTCATTTTATTTCGACTCAGCCAAACCTTAAGATATACACGTCATGAGGGACCCGAAAGAAACTTTTCAGTGCTGAGGCATTTCTGAATTATGACATTTTTTCATACATGAATACACGAACATTCATGCACGAATATACAAAAATACATACATGTACTTACAAAATTTAAAAAAATGTCTAGTAGTCACAGTGATTCAAGTAGGTACGCAAATTCGATTTTTTAATTGTAACGACAAATAACTTATATTTACCAAACGTAGCCATTCGACACCACAATATTTTTAAATTCTACTTTGAAATATGAAAAATTAAATAAGTTCTGAATAATTTAAAGTCCAAGTAACTTAAAAATATATCAATCTTTTTAACTTTCCCTTTCATACATTCTATTGTTATAATTAGCAAAATCAATTTTTAGTAAGAACAAAATTACATACAAACAGAGTGAAGTTATATCTTTGAAAAAATCGTAACAAAGTCGTGTGTAATAATGTCCCTCTCCTTCCCCTTCGTGCATAATATGCTACTAAGCTTACAACAAATAAATTACTTTTCAACAACACAATTGAATTTTCAACCAAACAGTTGAATGCTCAATCTAAAAAGACAAATTTATTCGAGGATAGTTGAATTAGCAAACTGAAAAGCTCAATTTAGAACAAGATTATCTTCAACCAATGAAGATGCAGATTCGGCCAGATAGTAGAACATAAAGAAATTAATTTTTTGATTTTTCAACAGAAAGTTGGTCTTACGAACAAAGAGTTGAATTTGCAATCAAGGGAGAAAATTTTTGAACACAATAATTAATTTTTTTCACGCAATGGTTGCATTTTTAAGAAAAGAAGAAGTTATTTATAAATAAGACTTTGTTTTTAAATATAGTTCTTTGACATCATAATAATTTCTGAACCCAAAATATACTGAAATTATCTTTTGGAAGTTTTTTCAAAAAGAAACATAAATCCTCTATTTCTTTTCGCAGGGTTGAGTTCGCAGTCAAACAGAGATTGTCTTGACACTCCCCGCCCGGTCCACTGTCGCTCTTCTCCTTCTCGGCGTATAACTCAGGCTCCCGAGGAGCATCTATTTCATGCCAGGGACAGGTCGCCTCCTGGTGGGCCTCCTTATCCTAAAGTACTTGGATACGCATTTAAACAACTTGGGTACGTTCGGCTTATTCCCCGCAGGAACCAGAATCTACGATTCGAATTTCGAAGATATGTTGTTCCTGCTGATTATCCAATTAGGTTGCGGATAGAAAGAAATACCTATATTCCCGTGCCAGCCCAAGAACATATTGTTTTATCATTATCCAATGGTGACATTTTTGCAATATTAGAGCATAGCGGGGTTCTTCGTGGAATATATTCGTCAAGAAAAGCTCATTCGAGAATGAAAATAAATATGATCAGCGGCGAAGTTGATAATTTGACCCCAGATGAAATGCGATATTGTCCAGTAGGCGAAAAATACCCAATCTTCCCAAAACATTTTATTAAAGCTATAGCAAATGACGACTCACTACAGTCCGAATGGAATCCTAATAGTGGACTTGACCCTGGTACTTCTTCAATTGGCAGGCAACATTCACCTGGCCGGACTTCTCCTCAGGAGCTTCCTCTTCTTGCCGACACCAGGTCACCCCCAGGGTGGCCACCTTCGCCTAAAGTACTTGGATATGCACTTGGACAACTTGGATACATTCGGCTTATTTCCCGCACAAATCATAACCTACAATTCGAATTTCGAAGATACGTTTTTCCTGCTGGTAAACCAATTAGAGTGCGAACAGAAGCCAGCTACATACCCGTGCCAAACCAAGAACATATTGTATTATCAACATCAAATGGTGAAATTTTTGCAATATTAGAGTGTAGAGGGTCTCTTCGTGCAATGTTTACGGTAAATAGAGTTAAATCGAGAATAAAAGTGAATATGATAAGCGGAGAAGTTGACATTTTGACCCCAGATGAAATTCAAGATTGTCCAGTAGGCAAACGTCGCCCAATCTTCCCCCAAAGTTTTATTAAAGCCTCAGCAAACTCCGATTCACTAAAGACCAAATGGAATCCTCATAGCGAACACAACCCTGGTTCTTCTTCTCACGACAGACAATATTCACCTAAACGGGATTCACCTCAGGAGCTTCCTCTTCGTGCCAGGTCGAAGTCCTCTCCGGGAAGGCCTCTTTCTGATCATGTACTTGGATGTCCAATAGAACAACTTGGCTATGTTCGGCTTATTTCTTGCATAAACCAGAACCAGCAATTTGAATTTCAAACATACGTTTTTCCTGCCTATAAAGCAATTGAAATACGAATAGATGATACGAACTATGTGCTAAGGCTAAACCAAGAATATATTGTATTATCAACATCCAGTGGTGACGTATTTGCAATATTGGATTATAGTGGGGCTCTTCATGGGATATATAGAACTGATGAAAATAATTCGCGTATAAAAATAAATATAATAAGCGCCGCAGTTGATAATTTGACTGCAGATGAAATAAGGTGTTGTCCAGTAGGCAAAAATCACCCAATCTTCCCAAACAGTTTTATTAAAGCTTTTGCAAATTATGATTCACTAGCGTCTGAATGGAATCCCAATGACAGACGCTACCCTGTTTCTTCTTCTTGTGCCAGACAAAACGTACCTGCCCAGACTTCTCCTCAGTAGCCTCCACTTCATGCCAGGTCCAGTTCTCTTTCGGCCAGGACTACTTTTCATAAAGTACTAGGATATGCACTTGGACAACTGGGATATATTTGGTTATTCCCGAGCCAAATCAGAACCGGGGATTCGAGCATCGAAGATACTATTTTTCCGCCGATAAAGAAATTCGAGTGCTCGCAGCAAATTGTATCACGCTAAACTAATAATATATCGTCTGATCAACATCCAGTCGTGACGTTTTTGCAATACTGGAGTATACTGGGTTTCTTCGTGAAATATATAAGACAGATAGAAACTATTTGAGAATGAAAATAAATATCATGAGCGGTGATAGTAAGATTATGACAGCAGATGAAATGAAAGAATGTCATTTATGGCAGACATTACCCAATCTTACCCCAAATTTGTATGGAAGTAGTTGCAAATTGCCATTCACTGGATACTTTGTGTGATTAATTTAATGAAAAAATTGTAAAATGAAACATAATAATCCTTGTAGCCTGAAGTTTGATCAAAATTAAATTAAAACAGTAAAACTTCATTGTAGGTTTTCCTTCGAATTGCTATTTTTGAAAATGTAATGTCAATGCAAATAAAGAACTGTTACGCAAGAGATTATGATTTTTAACTTAACTTATAGCTACTGCCACAGTTCATTCGCGAGGGGTTCACACCTTTCCCTGGACGGTTGCACTTGGTTGATAACTGTACTGGGACCGATTCGCCATTTCTATTCTGGTTTCAGTAAGACGACTCTCACTCATTATATCATAAAGTAATGTAATTTATATTCAATACTAGCTGGTTCCGTGTAGTGGTTTGAACTCAATAAAGAGAATATGGTACATTTGTGTGAAGTTTTTTTCAGTTGTTACTCATAATCACTAATCACTTGACATATGTTGAAGCGTTTGCACCAATAGCTGCACATAGATGGTCTTGTCCGCGGTCAGCTTCTTCGATATTATGAGTAATTCGCTTGACGTCACTAATACTGTACCTCCTATATCGCTCCTTGCTAATGCAAGCACAGGCTAATTTTACAATTGAGATTCGAGAGAGAATAAAATAGGTAATTAATCCCAGGATTGTTGATAAACCAAATCCAACATAAGACCCACGAGTGGGTGGTGGTCATAAATCATTCAATGATTTATGCGAAATGCCTTGTGATCACTTAATGTCTCTAATTGCTTTTCGATCTCCCATAAATATTCTACACTTTTTATTTTCGGTGGGTTACGTCTGCTTTTGATGATCATATCAGCATTAATTTCGTGCTTTTAATCTTCTTGTTATTGTGTCCAACGACATTGTTTTTTTCTTTTTGTAGGCATTGTTAGGGTACACTGCGTGCATACACCAAATTTTAAACAGTTTCAATAATATTTAGCCGAGTTTTGACGATTTATGGTTTAAAACATAATTGAATTAGAGGAAATTTTTTTTTACTTTTTCATTTTCACAATTAAAAATATTTATCGGACAAAAAAACTGCATATACAAAAAAGTTTCGTCTTGCCCTTTTCTATATGACCATATTTTTGAAATTTAAATTTTTTAAACTTTAAAATTTGGATGGCACGAGACACGTGGACACTTTTACGCGATTTCAAGCGTGCGACCCATTCTTTGATCCGAACCCTCAATTGTAATGTCTGTTCCCTGGCGAGAAAGTAAATCCATCCCGATAGAGTCTTCACCTTGATCCAATATGAGTCGCTCTGGTATGAAATTTTGATATTGCAGATTTTAAACGTGTCTTGTGTTGGGTGGAGCAGCAGCTCACTTGAGCAAGTTTTACTGGACGTTGTCTCGTGGATGATAAAATCTTCCATGCAAAGATAATATTGCTGAAGGTACTAACATTCCAAAAATTGATCTTCAGTAGTTAGAATGTAGGTTCTTTGATATTCACCTACATCGATATATCTAGAATTGCAATTTATGTACGCCCGGCCAGAGTTGGCTACAAATATTTCTTGAGGTACGGATATTGAATGAATATGATAGAGTTGATAATCTGATTTGTCGAGAAGTGGTATATCCAGTACGAACCTCGAAGATCCGTTTCTCGCCATGATCGTTGATGTTCATGATTGTGCCAATTTCTCGATATTGACTTTTGCTCCTCGAGTAAGAAACATTAGTTTGGAAGCATGGTCCTGTAGATGTCGATATGAAACCTCTGGTTGGTTGGTGGTTAACAGAGAGGTCTGTACATGTCCTCTTCTACCATCGTATATAGCATCTAGGAGTTGATCGGCTGATCTTGTGGAGCTATCCAATCCGGCGCCTATCAGTTTCAGCATTTGATATAAAGTTTTTATGTAGTTTGTTTATGGCATATATTTTTCTCTTGGATGTATTCTTTCGAGATCGGCTCTCAAAAAATGAGTTTGTTGCCCAATGAGGTAAGATAAATTCATTAGCGCATCATTCACCTCGTTGACTTTTGCGTCTAACAGTTTCTCGTCATCAAAGGTAACAAGTCCTGCAACAGGTCTTATTATTCCTGGCAGAAATATTACTACCGCAAATGCTGTCCGTTGTCTGATGATCGCTGGTAGAGTTTTTGGATATAAGTTTTTGGTCCTTCGTTCCAGTTTTTCCATGTCGAGTCAAACGTTCTTTAAACGATTTTCAACAAAATCATGTTTCCTAGTAAAAACAGATGGTAATGTTCCAAAAGAAATCAAGAAAACAAAAGTTATTTTACATTTGACACACCCTAACTTATATCTACCGCCACAATCCATTCGCCAGCGGGAAGGAAGGAGTGGGCAAGGATAAGATTTCTCGTTTTTTGGGGTAGGCTGTAACTTGTCAGGCTGACACCTTTCCCTGGATCGTCGCACTTCGTAGATAACTGCTCTGGTATTGGTACTCCTTTTTCATGCTGGGTGTACTAAGCTGATTTCCAGAAGCGACACATCCTCTACGGTAGGAAACGATCGCTGCTCGTTTTGAATTCAAAAGGCTACATGCCTGTACCTCTTTATGTCACTTAGATTTGCGTTCTGTCTTCCATCGACTGAAGATTCTTCGACAAGGTCGATTGGATCCTAAGATGTGTCATTCGATATCATTGGTTAATTTTATAAACAAGGGATGTAATGAAATGTTCCGGGTGGGTGGATACAAACAAAAAGGAATAATTTTGATTTTAGTTATTGTTAGGTGATGAGCAAATCTTAGTAATACAAATTTGTATTTGATATACTTTATTAATTTTATAAACGGAAAACAAGTTTTCATTGCCTATAGATGTCCACCTTATTTTTTATAAATTATTTAGATCATTTTCATCAGCTTTTGTTGTCTTTCCAAAAAGTTAATTTTTTTATTTGAAATTTATTTTTGTAACAAAAGTTTATAACGCAGATATTTTTCGGTTGAACAACTTTTGTCTCGTCATTTTTTTCGTCCCTTGTGTAGTTTTTTCAAAAATTTGATTTGTTTAATTGTCGAGGTTATTTTTTTTTTTTTAAATAAAACAAGCACTACGCGTCATATGAAAAAATTATTCATGACAAATTTGTAGCTCTCCTTTGGGTTCGAGCAACTTTTTTTCATTAATTGTTTTCATAACTTGAGTCGTTTTTTCAAAAGTTGGATTCTTTTATTTCATTTTTCACGATTAAAACGAAAACTGCGCATCTCATCAAAAAAATATTATGAACAAATTTGTAGCCCCTTTCTGAATAAACAAATTTTGTTGACTTATTTTTTTCTTTGGAGCCTGTGTCTTTCATCCAAAAATTTTATTTATTTATTTTTGATACTGTTTTTCAAGAAATTAAACAAAAACTAGGCATCTCATCACCTTGATCTCAATATTTAACTTGGTTAGTGTATAATTATGTAGTCCATGTGTCAAAAACCCCGGTTGATTTTTAAATTTTTCAAAAGTATACACGAAAATAAGTCAGGCTGACCACTAAAATTATACAAAAAAAGAATTCCTGGTCATTTTCTGGGTTTCTTATGGTTTAAAAAAATATTGACCGGTGATTTCTCTGGACCTAGATCAGAAAAATTGAACTAATTACTCATTTTTAACTTTAATTAAAGAATGTAAGAAGTCTTAGTTTATACATGACGCGGCCAAAAGGTAATATCGTAAAACTTGTAAGCAGGCTACGTCACTTCAAAGTGAAAAAAAAACAAGATTATTTGCACGCTTAATGTACTTAACGTTCGCTTATTGGCTCTGAAAATAACACCACAAAAAATTACGAAATTCAATGAAGAATGTCGACAAAGCCTGTTACATAAGTCTTCTAATTTCGAATCATTTAAACTGAAAAATAAAACATTTGGCATTTGTCAATTTCAAAGTCGAAATGCTCATTCATAATTTATAAGAAAGGAGCATTATCTAATTTTGTATAGTTTTTATCATGCGAGGTTTAAATAATACAATTTTTCAATATAAAATATTTAAAATTGTGAAAATTTCAAAGAAGTAGCCTTTAAAATTAAACAAGATAGAATTTGAAGAAGTGCCAATCTTTTTGCTAGCATTTCTGCTGTGAAAAATTTTGGCACTTATGCACTTTTGCAGTGGGATTGCACAAAGAAATCTATGAATGGAAAAATGAAATTTCTCTAATATTAAATTTTTCCAGTACTAAAAATCAAATAATTTTGAACTTCAGGGTTTTATAATTTTACAATATAAAATCAGGAGCCAGCTTTACATTGTGCAATTTGAGATTGCGAACTCCCAAATACTGAAGAATTGCAAACTGTATAACGTAAATATTTAATAATTCTGAAAGTACTAAAAACATTCCACATTTTAAAATTGGGAATAGTTAGAATTGAACGATTGAAAATTAAAAGACTTTCAAACTTTAAAAATGGAATCCTAGCCAAAACATAAAAATTAGTAGTGGGCACATTAGAGTGGCTCGGAAACAAACATTATTAGAGCTTCTTATTCGATGATGTGTAGGAGATGATTCATGTCTAATAGACCCATGTTTTCAACAAACAATTATTTAAAAACCAACAGCATAAAAATAGAATTATTCTTTTAGGAAGTCTTCCCCGATAAGATATTATTAAACTGGGAATATTTTTTATTTAAAAATCTGCAGTTAAAATTTTTTGAATTTCAAGGAACTTACATTCACAAACTCTTTCAATTTGAGATAATTCATGCATTAAGAATATAAATTTTTTATTGAAAAATGTACATAGTAAAGGATACAGTCATTGTAAGTTATTCTTCCGGGGAACTTCACTGATAATATCACTAAATTTCAAATGCGACGAAATTTAAAAACGTATGTGAAACCAAATTCATAACACAATTAAATGCATAATAAACTTCGAGAAAACAAGATACGAGATATCATTTTCTTGGCCTACATTGGCATCCGATTTATAGACTTTATAATGCATTCAGAACACTTCTGGATCTTCAAGCGGGTCAAGAAAGACGCAAGAGTTTAAATTAAAAATTAAAAATAGATTTTTAATAATTTTTCTGCATATGATTTTAGAATACACAGGATTTTAAAATGAACATGCACCACCTGATAGCGACTATTCTTTTCAGTCTAATGTTACCAGCGAGTAATATGCAATTTTAGATGCAATTGTAGATGCAATTTTTATTTTATAGAACAGATTTGAAATTATTTAAGAAAGCTCAATCACAAAATGACGGTCTTGTTTAAAGTGTTTTTTTAAAGAGTTGTGACAATTAAAATTTAAAAAAAATAGCGTACCGACGCGAAATTCAAAAAAGTGGAAGACGAAGTGAAAGTAAAAAAGTTACTAAATCATAAGTTAGTTAATTAACTTCTTTAATGTTTTATTCTAACGGTTACCAAAACCTAATTTACCTCGAAAATGTGACTCCAAGTCACTAAGTGAATTTAATTTTAAAGAATTCCAAATAATTGGATTCATAAGACATCAAAACAGTTTAAGTTAATTCGAAAAATTATTCAAATGGATTTAAAAAATAAATTAATTCCATTGATTTTAGTAAACTTGAAGTGAATTTAGAAAAAAATTAAGGCAAATGAGAAGAATTCGATAAAACACAGAAAAATTTATGCTGCAAAAAATTAAGTGAATTGAAAACAATTTAAAAATATGCAAAAACTCATTAAATTCAGTAAGTTTAAAATGAGATAAAAAAATGCAAGGGAATTCCAAAGAATTCGAAGGAATAAAAAATAATTCAGGATGCGTTAATAAGAATTCAAAGTAAATCACGAATGAATGGGGGTATTGTCATGCCAAATCCCGGCAGGTCACGTTTGTAGTAAGTCACATTGTGGCATCTCCATATGATATCCCTCACTTCTTGTGAAAAAATTCTGCTACATCCATTAAATCATTTCAAAATCTTGTGAAAGTCTACGAAATTTGATTATATTTCTTAACATCCTGGCAGTTTTTAAGAAATACTAGGAGTTATTTTTAAATTCCTTAAAACCATTGAAATCCTCGGATATCTTATAAAATCCTTTGGAATCTTTGAAAATATCTTAAAACCTTGTAAGTCGTGTAAAATTCTTCCATACCTTCCGGAATTATAAGAAATAATTATTAATATATATAATAATATATAGTATAATAAAAGTTAATTAAAATCCTCGGGAATCCCTTGAAATTTTGTTAATACCTTGAAAATTCCTCGGGAGCTGTTACAATACCATTAATTAGTTAAAATCCTTTAAAAGCCTTTCAAAGTATTGAGATCAGTTAAACATTCTTTCCAATATTCTAAAATATCCTCAAACATTTTTAATTCTTTAAAATATTTTTAAGTTTCTTGAAATCTTATAAAGATTTTGATAATTGCTTGCAATTTCTATAAATATGTTAAAATATTTCTAATCCTCAGAACTGCTCTAGAGCTTTTTAAAGTTCTTAAAAATTTATTAAATTTTTGAAAATACCCTGCAATCTTTAAAATCCACCGGATTCACTTTAAAATCTTGTGAAATTCCTGAAAATATGTTAAAGCTTTTAAAAATTACATGGAATTTGAACAAATGCCCGGAAATTTTGAAAGTTCTTTAAAACTCCTTCAAGTTATTAAAATCAATTAAAAATTTCTTGAAATTTTGTTAATAATCGAAAATCTTTCAAATTCTTCAAAATCTTTGTTAATACCTTCAAATATTGGGAATCATAAAATCCTGAAAAATTTATAAATTCTCTGGTGTATAATTTTTCCTTAATATATTTTTTACCTACAAAATTCTTTGTTTAACAAATAAGTCAGGATACCTTTAGGTTTCCGGGGTCGTTGAATTCAAATCCGTTGTCCGTATGGTCTTATCAGCTCAGGCTCAAGGTGAATTCAAGGTCAAACCTACAAAATTAATCGCTAACCAAATGAATCAGGGTACCTAAAGGTTTTCGGTGTCATTACATTAGAATCCGTTGTCTGTTTGGTCCCATCAGGTCAGGAGCAAGGTCAGTTTAAGGTCAAACTTACCAAATTTATCGCTAACTGACTCTGACCCTGACCTGATGGGACCAAACGGCCGACGGATTTGAGTTCAGTGACCCCGAAAATATAAGACCCACCTACTATAGGTTTCAAAAATGTTGACCTCTCTACAAAAGTTTGAATAAGTAAGTGAAAAAAAATCGCTGAAGAACGTAACAAACTTAATTGCAAAGATAATTTTATTGCGAACAAATTCTCTATTCATGACACCGTCATAAATAAATAATTAATAAAGTTACGGGTGAGTGAAGGTACAAAAACACGGTCAACAGCGTCAATTTCACGACAGTGAACTTCGACGCGTTAAATTTTGTTGAAAAATCAGTAGAAATGAGGCGGAAAAAATCAGGCGAATTCTTTGACATTTTCTGTAAAAGCAGGTGTCATAAAAATTGAAAAATTTTAATAATTGTACCTTACAGAGTTAATTATAGAGAAGGACCTTATCTCAGCTCCAAATTGTGATAGAAAGCTCAGGTAAAGCTTGAAATAAGTAAAAAAATTCAAATAATATAATGAAACAAAACATAAGGTTTCAAAAT
>CAKNWT010330733.1:9554-26864 GCA_932066315.1 Andricus coriarius | reverse complement strand
TTTTGGCGTCGCTCCATCTGCCTATCGTTCAATTCATGGGGTACCCATTTTCCCATTTTTTGGATCTTTCCCATGGCATGTAAACGCATGGAAATGGCCGGTTGAGTAACACCTAACTGTTCGGCAAGCATTTTTTGTGTTTGTGTATCGTCCTCATCCAAAAGAGCCTGTCATTCATGGTCCTCAACTTTTTTGGGCCGATTTTCACGCTTTTTGTCACTCAAGTCAAAATGACCGTCTTTGAACCGACGGAACCAGTCTCTGCAAGTTGTTTCCGATAGAGCACTGTCACCATAGGCCTTCACAAACATTCGATGTGATTCGGCAGCTGATTTCTTCAAATTGAAGCAAAAAAGTGGAGCTTCCCACAAATGCTCCTTTTCTGGCACAAGACTAGATATGATTACTCAAGGAAAAATTTATGTTGTTGTATACAAAAACTGAATATGTGCGCTGATTTATGTAGCCAGGTGTCGAACTTACACAAAAAAAAGCATGACGTTTCTATTGTAGCTAAATATGTTCACTACCGCAATCTCTGAGCAAACAGCGGATTTAAGCTTATACACTTGGTATAATTATCCACCGTATGTTATCGTGAAACGGAATTCTTCAGGACATCCGTTAGAAGTTTATGGACTACATGCTCAAATTGTAAAAGCTCTTTCCAAAAAGATGAACTTCATTTTATCAGAAGTTCCATCTACAGAGGAATCATCAGGTCGTTGGACTTGTGATGAAGAAAATAAAACGACCAGGTTTTATAGAATTCTATGCCGCCATGAAATTCGATTCATGACTATCCAAGGAGGCGCTATCAGCAAGTGCGAAAAATCAGGCATGAACAGTGCAAGTACTGGAATAATAAGACTCTGCGCTTTGGTTCCAGTTGCGCATGATGAGAATTCATTCATATACTTTGTTAAAAATTCATCTTTTTGGTAGAAAAATCGTCTCCTTGCTTGAAGATACAACTATTCAGTTTTGGATAAAAATGTAACTATTTTGTTGAAGATGTGGAATATTGTTTATTCTTTAAAATCTAATCATTTTGTTATTAAAAATACACATTTACATTGTAAAATCTAATTTTCAGCAACAAACACTAACAAAATAAAAATATACAATATTTTGAAGAATTTACTAGATAATTTAACATTTTTGATTTAATCGCGCAACAGTTTCTAAAAAGCACTAATGTTTCTCAATTCGCATGAGGCTTTCGATCGATTTTCTAATCAAGACTCTTCCAGGTGTATTGTTAAATTCAAAATTACTCTTTGATCCAAAAGTAAGATTATTACGTCAACCTGATTGATGAAATTAAGGGAAAAGGCCCATTGATTAGTGCAAAAAATTTTAGAAGAGAAATCGGAGCGAAAGTAGAAAAAAATAGTTTAGGTCGAAGCTGTTTATTTAATTATAGTTTTTTGTATATCTGTATTTTGTCTTCCGTTTCAGGCGAAAGTTCTAATTTTTATTCAACTTTAATTTACCAGAGCTCATTCCATTCCTTGAAAGGTTCTTTACAATTCCATGTATAGAAGTTCTAATAATCATTATTCAGCAAATTGTCTACTTTAAAAAATTATTATCTACAATGTTTTTCAAACATTGTTTCAGAATAAAATAATTTCCATCAAAACATAACGAATATGATTGTAGACACTAACCTTTCAAGAGACAGGAAATATTTAAAAGGGATTAGTTGAAGATTTCGTGTTTAGAAATTTAAATTCAAGATATGAAACAACTTAAATAATAGAAAGGCAATCAGATTGTCCAAAAAAATGATTGCAATATTTTCAAGACATAAGATTAGGCCACTTTTTTAGATAGGAAAAGACGCATAATAAGCTTTTTTTCATTATAAGGTATTCTAACTCAAAGGATATATTATAAGTGATAGATCATTGAAAAAAAATATTCAAGAAGAAAATGAATGCTGCTTTAAATTATGACTGTTTCAACTCAGTGGATCAATATTGCAATTTTTTTAAAAGGTTTGACCAATTAAAAAAAATGAAACAGGTGTAGCAAGAACAATTACGCGGCATCAGAGAGTAATTATCGTTCATAAAAAGATTCTTATCCATCAGCATAATTCATTGAAATTTAGAGAGCCTTGAAATAATAACAAAATGCTTTGTGTATGACTCAGGTTACTAAGGAAACCCATGGTGAATTAAATCTATTGACACAGGTTGAAACTAAGTTTGTCAAAATTATTTCTTTCTCGTTACGATAATGCAGCTAAACGCAATAATAAAGATCACTTTAGCATTTTCAATTTTTCTCTTCTTATCATGCAAAACTGTCACAGAATCCAAAATGGATTCATCATCTTATGACATATATCAAGAAAGATTTGAATATTCTTCAAGCAGTACTCATCGTTGATGACTCTGCTGAAAGCCATGATTCTATTTTAGATATAGCTGAAATTATCAACAACAATAAGCATTTTTCTATTAAAATACATGTAAAAATTAAAACTTCGACCATTTTTTGTAAAAGAACTGTCTATTTTTCTTACTTTTTACTTTCGCATTATTGCTTTGCAGGTTCAAAAAAACAAAAAAATTAGATTTGGAATTTTTCACGAAAATATATGATTTCAAAAGATATCCAATGTGTAAAAAAAATTCCAATTCTTTCGAAAATCTCAACGGAATTCAAGGGATTTTGTCCATTTCAAGGGATTTCAAAGGATTTGTATAAATTTAGGACATTTTAAAATATTCCAAGAATTTAACAATTTTCTTCTTTTTTCATGGATAAATAATAATTTTTTAGGATTTCGAAAAATTGTAAAGCTTTTTGAAAGGATTTCAAGATAACTTTAGGGGATAAAGGAAATGAAATTTTAAGGAAATCCTGGGGAAATCGTAGGGTTTCTATGGATTACAGGAATACGAAAAATCAAAATCAATGTCAATATTGAGACTATTTTTGAATTTTTTAAATGAATACAAGGCCTTTATAAGTAGAAATTCATTACAAAAAAATGTGGAAGAGAAAACTAGGTCTGCTTCGAATTATGTCGTTTTAAATTCAGTAGATCGATATTACAATTTTCCAAAAGGGTTTAAAATAGTTTTAAAGAACTACAGTGAAGAAACAGCAACTGAAACAATTACATGGTTTCAGAGACTGATTATCGCTTATAGAAGAAAACCAGTACATTATTATAAATATATGAAATTTAGACAACCTTGAAATAATTACAAAATGCTTTGTGTGCACCTCAGGTTACTAAGGAAACTTACGGTGGATTCAGTGTTCAGGCACAGGTGGAATCAAAAGTATTCAGAAATCATTTCTTTTCTTTTGTGACAATGCTGCTAAATGCAATATTGAAAATCGCTTTTGCATTTTTAATTTGTATCATTAATTCTCAAGAAGTGTCAAGTGATCCAAAATGGATTTGTCATCTTGTGAAATATATTAAGAAAGATTTGCACGCCTCTCAAGCAGTAATAATTGTTGATAATTATACTGAAAATCATGATTCCACTTTAGACATCGTAAGAAAAATCCAGCAACATCTTCCCAGCAAGTTAATCCGTTCAAAAAATCAGAAATTGACAAAATCTTTGAAACGAAGTCTTGCAACTGCGAATTTATTTATCACGATTCAATTGGTGGAAGCAAATACAGCAGTTCACGCATCAACGGATTTCCTGATTCAATTATTAGCATATCAAGTCCGACCAAAATATTTGATGATCTTCTTGCCTGTGAAACAAAATCTGAGTTATAGAGACATACTCAAAAACATGTGGTCTAATTATTTCTTGGACTTGACTATTCTTGGGATCACAGAACATGGAATAAGTCACAGAGGTTTGCATCAGGCTCGTCTTCAAACTGCTACCTTATATTTCTTCAATCCGTTCAATAACACATACGCAAAACTGATATACAAGGAGGACCTTGAATTATTTCCAAACAAGCTGCAGGATCTAAATAGATTCCAAATGAAGGTTGGATCGTTTAATTATCCACCGCATGCTATCGTCCAACGGAATTCTTCAGGACATCCGTTAGAAGTTTCTGGACTACATGCTCAAATTGTAAAAGCTCTTTCCATAAAAATGAACTTCATATTATCAGAAGTTCCATCTGCAGAGGAATCATCAGGTCGTTGGAGTTGTGATGAAGAAAATAAAACTACCGGGTTAGTGAAAATGTTATGGCGACATGAAATTCGGTTCATGACTATCCAAATAGGCGCTCTTAGCAACTGCGAAAAATCAGGCATGAACAGTGCAAGTACTGGAATAATAAGACTCTGCGCTTTGGTTCCAGTGGCGCATGATGAGAATTATTCTTCAACTCATTCAACCAAATGGATTTACTTGGGGATAATGCTTCTAACTATCTGGATCATCACTGGCTTACTGAAATTCCAAAATGAGCTTTGGACTTGGTTGGAGATACTAAGGGAAATGCTAGGATTCACTGTACCTCGAGAGCCTAACGTTTTGTCGGAAAGAATCGTATTCGTTACGATTCTTGTTGCGTTTTCGATTTTCAATTTCAACATATTTGCAATTCTGACAGACCAGAGACTGACTAAGAAATCAGAGATGAGAATTGACACTATAGAGGAATTAATCAACTCCAACTTTACTCCAATAATGCAGGAAAAATTTGCGGATATACTAACAGTACTAAATGACTCCCTCAATACAGCTTTAGTAAATAAATCTCTTATTTCTGGTGACGATCTAGAATGTATTGATATTTTACTGAAAAGCAGGAATGTAACTTGTATTCTTGATGAATCACTAGCGGAAATTGCAATTCAAAAGCATAAAGAAGTATATGATAATGATGTGATAAAAATTGTAAATGAAAGATTAATATCTTCGATTAGGGTTTTCCAATTTGAGACACAATCGCCGTTTCTCAGAAAGATCAACGAAATTATAGCAAGGTTATTGGAAGCCGGTCTTATCAATCATTGGGAGAAGCAGGTTTTGCGACCTTCAAGGAATTTAAATAAACGAGAAAATGAGGAAGAGTTTGAGTCAGTCAATATTCTTCATCCACTTACTTTCTTTCTGACTTTTGGATGCATACTTTCAATTGTGGTGTTCGTTTGTGAAATACTTGCGAATTATATTGAAAATCGCATCCACGCATCTGTATTCGTCTGTACGCAACAAAGTGTATATTAAAGGGCATTCCTAAAAATGTATAATAAATTTGGCATCGAATAGACATTCAGCTTGGTTACCCGGGCTAAAAGAATGTTTAAAAATATTACGTTTGCGCAGTTTTAATTTTTATCAATCGTTTTCAAAGAAATCATTTTAATTCAATTTATCCCTGAGTTTAGAGAAAATTCTTAAGAGTTTTGTAAATAAGAGAAGAATTTTTTGCGTATTTGAAAGCTTTCTAGTAAAAAAATGCAGTAGGGAAAAAATCTACGTATAGAAATACGGTAGAAAAATATGAAAAAAAATTCTATTACATACCAAATTCAAAATATTGAAAAACTTTCCACAGTTCTAATTTCAAATCCTGGGTCTTCTATTTTTTTCGGGTCCTTTATTCAATTGATACTTTTAAAAACTTTCGAAAAAGTTCTTCTGATATGGTGTGATTAATTTTTTATAAAAGCAGGAGTGAATAAAATTATTAATGAAAGAAAAATTAATGGTATTATTTCTCAGAAAATGATTAATTAGAATCAGAAAAAAAATTTCAAAATTCTCTGAATAAGAAATTTTCAAACCTTTTTGAAGCGTTTACGAATTATAGATTCCTTTATTTTGGCTTCACCCTACTGTATATAGAGTTGGTTTATTAAAGTTTTATATGCACACATATGGTTATTTCTTTTTTCAGGAATGTTTGTTTCTCCTGTGCTTGCATAACATCGCTTTCTTTCTTGTTTTTCGGCTTGCAAAAGTGAATTAGTAAAACCCAAAAAGGAAAAACAACTATTTTTTATTTAAAAAATACTTTTTTTTCATCGAAAAGTGTACTATTTACTGTTTGGTTCGGAATTAATTTAGTTGCAGTAAAAATTCAAGTACAGCTTGATTGGAATAAAAATATTACTATTCTATTTTTGGTGGAAAATTCATCCTCTGAAACATAAAATTCAAATATTTGGTTGAATTGTTTTTCATTTGAAAATTCGATTATTTGGCTGAAAATTCATGTACCTAGTTGAAAATTTATCTTGTTAGTAAAAAATAATTCTTCTTAATTGAAACATTATTTCGCTGCTTGAAGATTCAACTATTTGATTGAATGTTGAACTTTATTTTTGAAAATTCATTTTGTTTAAGGTCCACAATTTTGTTTGATGGTTCGTTTCTTCGGTTAAAAATTTAACCAATTCGTTAAAAAATCTTTTTTTTTTTGCTTGAGAATTAATTCTTTGAACGGAAAACGTATCTATTCCATTTAGGTTGGAAATTGATATTTTTGGTAAAAAATTAATCTTCGTTTCAAATTTGACTTTTTTGGTGGTAAATTATTCGGTTTTGCTTAAAGGTTAAACTATTTTGTTGACGATTCACCTTTTTTGTCGAATTTATCTGTTTTGTATTTGAAATAAAAATCCATTTTTGCTGAAATATCAACGACGACCTAAATAAACATTTCTTCGTGGAAAAAACAATAAGTTTTTCTATTAAAGATACCATAACATAACAGAAAACTGTTTTGTGAAATGAGCTAATTTTTTTAAATTTCTAATTAATGTAAAAATTTTATTTAGATAACATAGAAATTTATTTACTATCGGCTCAGGTTTGTTTTCGGAATCTACCGAAAACAAGGAATTCCTGAGTAGTATTTGTTATTTTTAGTAAGTTCTGTTGAAAGCAAGTTATTATCGCTGATAACAAATAGTATAAATAAATGACCTAATAAACATTTTTTCGTGGAAAAAAAATAAGTTTTCCTATTGAGGCTACCATAACCTAACAGAAAACTGTAATCTGTATGAAATGGTAAATCTTTGTCGGCAAAAAAATAAAAAAAACAACAGGAAAATTAAGAAAGGGCAATTGGAGATTGCCTGCCTTCTTCATCTTTTTTCTTTTGAAATACAAAGTTTTGTTAAAAAATGCTAACGTAAACTACAATTGTTAAAAAAACTAAGTCATCTTGAACTTCGTCGATGACATAGGAAATCTGTAAAAGGGATTAATTGAAGATTTCATGTTTAAAAATTTAAATTTGAGATATAAAAAAACTTAAATAATGAAAATGCAATCAGGTTTCCAAACAAACGATTTCAATATTTTCAAGTCATATCGTTACACCACTTATTTAGATAGGAAAAGACACATATTACACTTTTTTTCATTATAGGATATTTCAACTCAAAGGAGATATTATCAGTGAGACGTCATTAAAAAAAATCCTGAAAGAGAAAATGAATTCTGCTTTAAGTTATGGCCGTTGAAAGTCAGTAGATCGATATTACAATTGTTTTAAAAGGTTTGAACTTCTTTAAAAAAAATAAATATTGGAACAGGGGTAGTTAGAACAATGACGGGGCCTCAAAGAATAGTTATCGCTCATAGAAGGATACTAATCCATCAGCATAAGTCAAAAAAATTTAGAGAGCCTTGATTTAAAAACAAAATTGCTTTGTGTATGACACAGGTTTCTAACGAAACTCACGGTGGAATCAGTCTGTTGACAGAGGTTGAAATTAAGTTTGTCAGAAATTATTTCTCTCTCTTTGTGACAATATAGCTAAACGCAATAATAAATATCGCATTTGCATTTTCAATTTTTATCATTAATCCTCCAGAGCTGTCAAATAATCCAAAATGGATTCGTCATCTTATAAAATATAGCAAGAAGGATTCGAATGTTTTTCAAGCAGTGCTAATCATTGATGATTGTACTGAGAGTCATGATTCTATTTTAGATACCGCAGAAATTATCCAGCAGCATGTTTCCAGCAAAATAAATTATTTAAACAACACAAAAATTGAGAAAAGCTTCTGATTGAAATCTGGCAACTTGGCATTTGTTTCTCAAGATTCAGTTCATGCAAGCAAACTTACCAGTAACTACTCCAACTCGAATATATGTGGTGCAATTATTTCCTAGACATATCGATACTTCCTATTCCACAAAAAGAAATCGATCACAAAGGTTTGCAGCAAGAATCGTCATCAAATTGCTGTTATTTTTATGAAATCCGTTCAATGAGATCTACACGAAACGAAGATACAGTGATGAAATCAATTTATTCCGAAACAAATTTCAGGATCTAAATTATTTCGAAATGAATTAACATCTTTTAATTATCCACTATACGTTTACGTAAAACGGAATTCTTCAGGACATGCTCTAGAAGTTTCTGAATCAGTTCAACTATTTTTGCTTGTAAGTCAATTCTTTTTGTTTGAAAAGTCTAAGCCTATATTTTTGTTTTGCGATTCACCTCGTTTATTTAAAAATTATAGGATTTTGTTGAAAATTATATTATTTTTTTTCTGTCCCTACTATTTTGTTAAAAGGTCATCTTTCTCGTTAAAAAATTCCACTGCTTGACTAAAATTTAAACGTGTTTGTTATTAATGCATATTGTTGGATAAAGATTCATTTCGTTTGTTAAAAATGTAACTATTTTGTTGAAAATTCATCTTTCTTTTTTGTTAAAGAATGATTATTTTTGGTTGAAACATCAACTCTTTGGTTTATATTCAACTTTTTCGTTGAATGCATGTGATGAAAATTTAACTACCTCATCGGCACAGACAGAAATGAACTCAAATCAGTTGATAAGTATTGATTAAGCTGAAGCCACATCAACATAATATGTTGATGAAATACGTTCAAGTCTATAGTCAACTATCACAAAGACTTGTCAACGTCACTAAATATTCTGCCAATGAAAAAGTTAATCAAATGTTGCCCGAATCAAACTCTGAAATCATCAACCACCGCCCGAAGTAAAAGAAAAAACCAACAAATAATACCTGAAGAAATTCAAGACGAGGAAGATGAAGAGAACGCATCATTTATGACTGCTGATGATGCTGAAGAAGAGGCTGTAGGGCAGTTACATATACCAATGGTTAAAGGAGATGCTGCGACACAGCCAGCTAATAGTTATCGTTGTCTCACAAACGAGTTCCTCAGCATGCTTTGTCAAAAATGGAAACAATATTTGGATATAGTATACAATGTACGTAGACTACATAACGCTCTTCTGATTGGTATAGCACCTGTCCATTTTGATCAATTCCTTTACGTGGGAGATTGTTGCAAGAAATTGCCAGTTTGTAAAAATAAGCTTACCAACAAGTTAACCCTACTGTGATGCAGGCAAGAGGCCCGCGTGCAACGAGTCTTGTAGAAACTTTGATCGATCTTTCTAAAATTTAAGTAGATAAGGAGTAATTTCGAGAAGAGTATACGGTTTTTATTATTAGACAGAGTGCCGGAAACGCGGCAGGGAAGATAAAACATTTCAATATGTCTTATGCCAGGGCCCGGCATTAGCTAGGCTCAGGCAGCAAACATTTGGGTCCCATTTCATGCAATCTGACGAAATTATAAATCAATGAGTGGTTCGAAAAATTTTAAAGGATTTGTAAACGATTTTAAGATAACTCTAGGGGATAGGGGAAATTAAATTGCAAGGGACTTATGGGAATATGTTAAAGGTTCTATGGATTACAAGAATTTCAGAAATGTTAGAGAATTTCAGACAAGGAAATTCATATTATGTACCAGATTTGAATAATATCTGGCACCTTGATTTGATATTTCACAAATTGCATGACCTTATTTTGCTAAAACTCTAGTTTACAAAATTAAAATTTTTTTCCGCCCACCACAACTTAATATGATTTCTTTATGTATTTTGGCCCACGAAACACGAAAAATCACACACACAGTTTTTTGTATGAAATCATTTTCGATATTTTCTTCAACGAGCACTCAAATTGAAGGCAACTAAATCCTGAATGACTTTCAATCCTAAAGTTTTAAGATCGGCCCAGTAGTTCAGATGCTAGCGATTTCCATTTGTTGGACAAATTGAACATTTTTGCAAAAAACGAGGTCGACAATTCACATATCGTCCTGGGAAGCATAGAAATCGCTAATATTAGGCAGCTTATTAAATTGTTACCATCTGAACTATGAGGCCAATCTAAAAACTATAGCATAAAAAGTTGTAGAGGATTCAGTTTCCTTCAAATGGAGCTCTCGTTTAGGTTAGTCGGTCAATTAGAACTCTAGAGATACTCAAGAACGTCGGAACAACTCTGAAAATTGAAAAAAATTCAAAAATTAATATTTCGAAAACGCCTCAAGTTACTAACGAAATTCACAGTGGATTTAGTCTGCTGTCAGGTGGAAACAAAGGTATTCAGAAAGTACTTTTCATCCTTGGTAATAATGCTGATAAACGCAATAATGAAGACCAATTTTATAATACTAATTTTTGTCATTAATGATTCAAGATGGATTCATCATCTTGTGAAGTATATAAAGGAAGATTCGGGTGCCTTTGAAGCAGTAATAATTGTTGATGATTATACTGAAAATCATGATTCTACTTTAGACATCATACGAAAAATCCAGCAACAGCTTCCCAGCAAGATAATCAGTTCAACTAATCAAAAACTGACAAAACCTTTACTTCAAAGTGTGCAAACTCCGGTTTGTGTATCGCAATCCAGTTTGTATAAGCGAATCTACAAGTTCCTGCATCGACGGATTTCCTAATTCAGTTATTAACGTATCGAGTCCGACCAAAATTTTTTATGATCTTGGCTGTCCAAGACAACCTAAGTTACAGAATCATACTAGAACATATGTGGTCTAATAATTTCTTGAACTCGAGTATTCTTGCGATCACAGAACATGGAATCGATCACAAGGGTTTGCTTCAGAATCGTCATCTAACTGCTACCTTATATTTCTTCAATCCGTTCAATATCACATAAACAAAACTGACATAGAAGGAGGACCTTGAATTATTTCCAAACAAACTGCAAGATCTAAATGGATTTCAAATGAAGGTTGGATCGTTTGATTCTCCACCGTATGTTTTCGTGAAACGGAATTCTTCAGGACATCCGTTAGAAGTTTCTGGACTACATGCTCAATTCGTAAAAGCGTTCTCCAAAAAAATGAACTTCATAGTATCTGAAGTTCCGTCCGGAGAAGAATCATCAGGTCGTTGGAGTTGTGATGAGGAAAATAAAACGACCGGGCTAGTAAAAATGTTATGGCGACATGAAATTCGGTTCATTACTAATCAAGGAAGCACTGCCAGTAACTGCGAAAAAGCAGGCATGAACAGTGCAAGTACTGGAACAATAAGACTTTGTGCTTTGTTTCCAGATACAGACGATGAGAATCATTCTTCATCTTATTCAACTAAATGGATTTACTTCGGTATAATGCTTCTAACTATTTGGATCATCACTGAGTTATTGAAATTCCAAAATGATGTTTGGGCTTGGTTTGAGATATTAAGATCAATGTTAGGATTTACAGTGCCTCGAGAGCCTAACTTTATGTCGGAAAGGATTGTGCTGACAGACTAGAAACTGACCAAGAAATCAGAGATGAGAATTGACACTATAGAGGAATTAATCAACTCCAACCTTACTCCAATAATGCAAGAAAAGTTTGCGGATATACTAACAGTACTAAATGACTCCCTCAGTACAGCATGAGTAAATAAATCCTTATTTCTGGTTACGATCTAGAATGTATTGATATTTTAACGAAAAGCAAGAATGTGACTTGTATTTTCAGTGAATCAGGAGCGCAAATTGCAATTCAGAAGCATCAAGATCGATACGATGAGGGTGTGATGGAAATTGTAAATGAAAGATTAGTATCTTCGACTAGAGTCTTCCAATTTGAAAGACAGTCGCCGTTTCTCAGAAAGATCAACGAAATTATATGGAGGTTATTAGAAGCCGGTCTTACTAATCATTGGGAGAAGCAGGTTTTCCGAACTTCGAGAAAGTTTAGTAAACGAGAAAATGATGAAGAATTTAAGTCAGTCAATATTCTTGCTCCACTTATTTTCTTTTTGACTTGTGGATGTGTACTTTCGATTGTGGTTTTCATTTTCGAAATACTTGTGAATTATATTGAAAATCTCATCCACGCATCTGTATTCGTCTGTACGCAAGGAAGCTTATTTTCAAGGGCATTCCTGAAAATGTATAATAAATTTGGAATCGGTTTCGTTTGCAGAATTTTTAAATTTTCTTGAGTTTTACTTTTTTTTTGAACTGCAGGTCAAAAAATTCTTTGTACCTTTTATTTTCATTTCTATCAATAATTTTCAAAGAAGTCATTCCCATTTATATAACCCCTGTTTTTATAGAAAATTCTTAATAGTTTTGTAAATAAGAGAAGAATATTTTGCGTATTAGAAACCCTTCTTTAAAATAGTGATTTTGATATTTGATGAAATTATATTTATAAATTGTGATTTAAACCTTTTTCTGTGCATGTGTGGAATTTTTTGCTTATGGAAATACGTTAGAAAAAAATAAAAAATATTAATATTACCTACCATATTTAAACTATTGAAAATTGACTGTAGTCCTTACTTCAACTCCTGGGGCTTCTATTTTTTTCGGGCACATTTTTTCGATCGAAACTTTTAAAATACCCGAAAAAATTCTTCTCATACATTTTTAATAATTTTTTCTAATAAGCAGGTGTGAATAGAGTTGTTTTAATAAAGTAATATGCACATATATCATTAGTTCTTTTTTAAAGAATTTTCTTCTTCCCCTGCTTACATTAAATAGCTTTATTTCTTGCTTTTACGCTTAATTGTGAACTGAATTAATCGAATGCAGAAAGGAAAAACAACTATTTTTATTTAAAATTTACTTTTTTCGTCGGAAAGTCAACTATCCTCTTTTTGGTTTATAATTAGTTTATTTGATTCAAAAATTCAAGTGCTTGGTTAAAATGTAATTATTTCATTGAAAAATTCGTTTCATTTTCCGTGAAAAATTAATTCTTTTTTTACTAAAAATATTACAATTCTATTCTTGGATGAAAATCCATCTTCTTGAATTAAAATTTAAAATATTTGGATTAAATTTTATTTTCTTTAAAAATGCAATCATTTGGTTGAAAATGCATGTATTTTTTTGAAAATTCATCTTGTCGGTAAAAAATTAATCTTCTTGGTTGAAAAACTATCTCGTTACTTAAAGATTGAACTATTTGATTAAAGGTTGAACTTTATTTTTGAAAATTCATTATTTTTAAGGTCCATAATTTTGTTTGATGAGTCATTTCTTCGGTAAAAAAGGTAACTGATTTTTTTTAAATTCCTTTTTTTTGGTTTAGAATTAATTTTCAAGTCTGAAAACCTAAATATTCTATTTTGTTTTAAAATTGATATTTTTGGTAGAAAAAATCTTCGTTTTAAATGTATTCTTATTTGTGATAAATAAGTCTGCTTAGGTCGAAGATTCAACTATTTTGTTAAAGATTTGCCTTTTTTTGGTTAAATTTAATTGTTTTATAATTAAAATCAAGATTCATTTTGATTTCATTTGACTGAAAATTGCCTTATTTGTTAGGATAATAAAATTTTCTTTTTTTTTTGTTGTCGAAAATTTTGAATTTTGTTATAAGATAACAACGAATGGTATAAACAAATGACACAAATGAAAATTTCTTCGTAAAAAACAACAATTTCCATGTAATCTGGCATAACATAAGAGGAAATTGAAAATTGCTCAGAATGGAGAATATTGTTTGCCAACTAATGATTCTTAACTACGAAGTTCTTGGAAATGAAACAAAAAGCGATCAAATTTTTGATTTAGGAAATATAAAAAAAGGCAAAAGAAAAATTAAGAAGGGTGATTTGGAGATTTTCTACATTCTTTTTATTTTCCCTGTTTCATTTTGTTCTTTTCTTTCAATCTTGTTCAAAGCATGATTTTTTTTAAATACCAATTCTTGCTGCAAAACGCTAATGCAACCTACAGTTGTTAGAACATTATAAACCTTTAAATATCATGAAAAATTTTAATCTGTGCAATCCAATAAGTTTGTTGTTAAAATCACAATTTACGTTGTTAAACGCCAACATAAATGATATTGTTGAAAATTGAGAACTTTGAGGGTAATTTTTGTATAAAAATTCTAACTTTCTTTTTAAAAAAACACTAAAACAACACAAAATTTATAGAAATTGTAAGTCTTTTGTAAGGAATACTGAAAGAGAAGTTCAAGCGCAAATAATAAGAAAATAGTTTATGCACAATTGTTTATAATTGCAGTTACTTCTGTATTTGTGTTTTTCTTACCCTTTAGGCAAAATTTGTGATTTTCATTCAAATTGAATTTGCAAAGGCTCATTCTATTGCGCGATGAAATAAAATATTATTTAGCAAATTTTTCAATTTAAAAAATGATTAACTACAAGAAATAGTACTCATTATTTCGAACTAAAATAATTTGCATGAAAGCGTCACGAGTGTAATTGTAGAGAACAAACTTGAAAGGAAACAGCATGAGCATTTGTAAATTAAATTAAACTCAGTAGATCGATATTAATTTTTTTTAAAAGGTTTGAACTTGTTAAAAAAACGAAACAGGAGTAGCTAAAATAAATTACGCAGCCTCAGAGAATAATCATCGCTCATAGAAAGATACTAATCCATCAGCATATTTTCATGCAATTCACAGAGCCTTGAAATAATAACAAAATGCTTTGTGTATGATCAGGTCACTAAGGAAACTCACGGTGACAATGCTGCTAAACGCAATATTAAAGAACACTTTTGCATTTTTAATTTTCAACACTAATCCTGTACAGAACAGTAAAATAATCGAAAATGGATTCATTATCTTATGAAACACATCACGAATCGATTCAAATAAACATTATTATCAAATTTTCTGCTTTAAAAAATAATAAACCACGAATAATTGTACATATTATTTCAAGATAAAATAATTTATATCAAAACGCAATGAATACATTTGTAGACAACAGCCTATCAAGGAATAGAATAAGCTTTTGTAAATTAAAATTGAATAAAAATAGTGACCCTTACCTAAAGCGAAATAATAAACACAAATATGTAAATAACTACATTTGAATACAAGACTATTAATATAACTAGTTTTTTATTATTTATGCTTTCGTTTTACTGCTAAAATTGGTTGCAATAATCAAGATGTCTTTTTTCTGTCAATTTTATAAATCAAGTTAAAGATTGTCATTTTGAACTTTGTTAAGAACCTAGTAGATGTTTGAAAAGGATTATTTGAAGATTTCACGTTTGCACCTTTAAATTTGAGTTTTGAAACAGCTTAAATAATGAAAAGGCACTCAGGTTTTTAAAAAGCGATTGAAATATTTTCAAATCATATCGTCAAGCCCCTTTTCAGATAGGAAAAGACACAGATTAAACTTTTTTTCATTATAGGATATTATAGCTCAAAGGATATATTATAAGTGAAATATTAATTCAAACAATATTCCACGAGAAAATAAATTCTGCTTTAAATGATGACTTTTTAAACTCAGTAAATCAATCATGGAAGGATACTAATCCGACAGCATATTTCAATGAAGTTTAGAGAGCAGTTCTAGTCGTTGATGATTGCACTGAAAGTTATGATTCTATTTTAAATATCGTCGACATTAGCCCGCAACATCATATTCACGATAAAATACATAGTGTCGAAAGTTGACACCCTTGCATTTTGTGGTGGAAGGCTGATCATCTTAGACTGGGTTGAATATCTCGGGGAGATTCTAGTTAGCAAACTGAACTGTGCGACGCATCCAGAAGCCCAATGAAGGAAGTTCGTTATGACATTTTGGATGTCCAGAAAAGCCTTTGTTTTGACGTGGGGTCTAGAGCTTTAACTTCTGGCATAGCTTTACAGCACTGTCCCAAAACCAAGGCTCATATACGCAGCAGTTGTCTGGTGGTCACGGGTACAACTTGAAAGGATACAGGATAGGCTGCGACGATTACAAACGCTATCGTTTAGGGGTATTGCGGGTGCAATTAGGACTACGCCGAAGCGACAAAAAGGGAGAATAGAAGAAAAAAAGCCTGGAACATGAAAATAGAGGGACTTGGGAGACTAGACAAACAACGCTCCCAAGTTATATTAGCACACTGCTAATTCTAGAAATTAGGGAAGATAAAATAATAGAACTCTTCAACTTCATTAAAACTGTCCGTGTCGACATCCCAAGCAGGTATATGTAGGAAGCAACTTGTCACCCGCTCCGTCAAGGGGAAATCTGGTACACAGACGGCTCCAAAGAAGTGGAAAGGTCAGGAGTAGGAATCTATGAAAGCGCGTTTTTCAGGCGTAGCTCCTTCACTGTACTGAAACAGTATTATATAAAAACACTGCTGGTAGGCAGTCAAAATCTGCTCGTACAGCCTAGCGACATTGAATGCAGTTGGGAAACGAGACATAACATCAGAACTGGTTTGGGAAAGCAAAAGTTCATTAAACCAACTTGCAGAAAAGAACAGCGTGGCTCTCTTATGGGTTCCTGGTCACACAGGGGTCAAGGACAACGATAAGGTCGACCAGTTGGCAAAAGACGGTACAGGAAGTGTATATATAGGACCGACATTAGTACCAGGACTAGCGTCTTGCTGCTTTGGGAGGTTCATCAAAAGCTGGATCCATATGAAGAACCTGGAATACTGAGAACAAACCCAGGGTTGCCGACAGCCATTAGTGATCCTGGGCTACACTTATAGGATCTGCAGAGCCAGGAAAATCCTGGATTTATCAGAGACAGTCGTAAAAACAGTGGTACACATGCTCACATGGTACAACTACCTAAACTAACGCATGCATATGATGGGGTACAAACCCGAAACAGAGTGCTGCCAATTGAGATCCATTTCATGGTCCCTGATGAATCTATAACCCGATCAGCTGTTGAAATACTAGCCTTTATCGAAAGTCCTCGTGTAACTACTGAGAGAAAATAGTTAAGGATGCAAGACAATGGGCTTTGTAGCCTGAGCTCCAGTGGGGCTCAATCAGGTATCCCTGCCCGCATATAAACTAAACTAAACTTAATGTTGCACTTTTTTGTTGAAAAATAATTTTTGTTTGAAAGATTTATCGTGTAAATTAAACATTAATCACTTTGGCTAAAAATTTAACTATGTTGTTGAAAATTTCTTGTTTTTTTGGTTAAGGATACATTATTTATTATAAATTAAAATTGAATTGCTTTTATCACTATCCAAAGATAAGAAAATTTCCTGCTCGACCAAAAAAAGTTTTCCCTTTAGTTTCTCGAAACCTCATAAT